>JAUEKZ010160991.1:0-14594 GCA_031471865.1 Melibe leonina | reverse complement strand
CGATCCCGGAGTGCCACCCCCGTTTACCGATTTGCCCTCGGATGGGTTTTGGCTTTCACCATACGAATCTACTACATACATATGCATTAGGAACTTTCCCACAAACTTTCATTCTTTACCAAATGTCTCCCACTCATACACAAACAAATTTTATGCCAATTTTCTTCAAAGCAAACATAAATGTTCGTCTTTATCACAGATACAGGTAAGATTTTTACATTGCCACAAAGTAAACGAGAGGAAGACAGCTGTTCAAGGGACAAAATTGGGCAGAATAATTTGTTCATGTTTAGGATGATGGTTTGGATCCCCTGGAATCTGAAAACAATCCACTGGAAAAACATTGACAGTTTTATTGTAAATGTTGAAACTGAAATCTGTGCAGCCTAACAACTGGCTTTTGTGCATTGCCAAACGGTCCACCTTATATGTCATGTTTGAAAAATGTACACACATGTCAGCAACTTTGGGAATGGAACCCATGCAGAGCAATGGAGGTGCATCAGCTGTCAAAACAAAAAGAAAAGAAAACCTTAAGTATTTCAAGGAACTTTAAAGTCAACGAAAAAATTTGCTTTAAAATCATACACGTCTCAGGATGCAACAAAACAATTTGCATAGGAATGGAATAAATGCTCTTAAGATTGCCATTACAGATCAGTAGAGCTCTGAATTGCTTAAAAACAATTCAAGGACCAGTGAGTGTGCCGAACATTGTGGAATTGATAAATACACTCGAACCATGTTTTAAACAGCCACCTGTTACATCGCTATTCTCCACTACCACCAGCTTTTCACTGTAGAATTCACTATATGAATGTACAATAAAAAATTTGTTATATCACTATCTGCCAACACATTATCTGGAACATTCATGACTTGTAACCCAGGTCTTGATTCAGACAAGAAACCTAGAGATTTTATCTCCAATCTAGGATGTGGCAACAGGAATATGCCTTAATAGTTCTGAAAGAAAATAATTTTAATGAAAAACAGGCAACAATTGTGCACTAGATCAACAATTTTCCCCTCATTCCGATTAATTCACGAAGTAGATAGAGGTAAGATAAAGCCTTTTCCTTACCTGATATGATCTCATTATGTACATTGGTACCATCAAGACTGAAAGTCACATCCAAATCCTAAACAAGAAGATAGGGAAACAACAAGGAATAAGAAAAATTATCAATAATTAAAAAAACAAAAACAAAACAAAAAAACTACACCACTTTTTCTCAATTTTGCTTTGAGAAGGAATGCTATTTTCAACTTGTTGACAGACCTTGGGCTTGGTGCCTTTTAAGAGTCAACAATTCATTTTATCATCTTTTGGCGTAATGCACCTTAAAAGTACAGTTTGTAATTACGCATTTACATACACAAACTAGCTTGACTCTTTCTTAATCATTCTCTAAAGATATTTTCATCTAAGAATTTCAATATTTTTCAAGTCAGGGATGACATAAGATTCTTTTTTCAATCTTAAAAACTGTTTTCAGTCAAATTTTGATGGATCTAAATCATACTTACATGTGACTTTGAAATAAATGTGAAATTGGCACAACTTTTGGTATTCAGGTGAAGCTGTTTATTAACCAGCTGCACACAGCAGAAGCAGTAATGCTCCCAGCAGTCACAGTAGCCCATCTTGATAGGCATTGATAGGCTGAAATTTGCAGTTCTATTTTTGGTACTTGTCAAAAGTGGTCCTCTCACATCCAAGGGTTTAAGATTGTTGAAAAAAGATGTGTCTTTCATCACATTTCCTATATCCTCAAAAGAGACAGACAGTTTCCATTTTTCTCCAGCAAAAATAATCTTCTTAGAGATTTCTCCATCACTCAATCCTAGCACTCCCATTTGTGCAAGAGTTTTGTTTTTGGCTATTTCCATTTTTACAGAATCATTTGATGAAGTTTTATTTTCTGACTTGATGACTATTATTTCTTCAAACTTCTCATCTTGTTTGGAGGCATTTCTTTGGGAATCCAAGGACTCTTTCTGCAAAGTAGAGTTTTCCTTCACTGAATTCTCTTCAATTTCTGGTTGACTGTTGATTTTCAACTCAGAAGTACCCTGACTTTGATTCTGTGAGTGAACATTGGAAATTTTTGGTGGCTCATCCAAGACATTGAACTTGGGAGGAATAACAACATTGGGTCTCAAAAACTCGTCTTTAATAGTGGGTGTGGCTGGTTCATCTGTGTCAACAACAAAAAGATTTAAGAATTTGAGCACACAAACAGACTGAATCTCTAATGATTATTCAACTTTAAAAAATAAACAATCAAAAACTAAATGACTAGAATGTTTAAAATCATGACTCTTGGGCAGAAAATCACTTGTTCCAGCCCCGCCTCAAGAATACATATTATCTATAACACAATATGTGGCCCAGACAACGATGTATACTGTTATACATCAATGGAAAATATTCAGGCTGCCTTGCTAGGGGTTACCATTGCACTGCCCCTCTGTGTCTTCGTTGTAAGTTCATTCAGTCATCCTAAATCTCTGACTGTATATGTAAGTACTGGCGAGTGTGTGTATTCCACTGTTTCTCTATAAGGTTCTTCTTCGATTTGTCTCTCTCTCCGGTGTGTGAGCATGTGTGTCATGGATATAAACAGTGATTTCACAAAAGTTTGAAATCCAGCAAAGGTTTCAATGTAACTACAGTACCTTCTCAATTTTGACCCATGACACATCAATCGCATTTATCAATGTAAACTCTATAGATGGAATTTTGTTATCAAAGAGGCTACAAGCATGTATGCACTTTGAATCTAGAAGCACTTACAAATGTCAAAACCAGAATTGGGGGACGCCATTTCGAGTGTCATTATCTTACTGGACAGTGGACTGTCACAGCTCCCAAGTGGTCTAGTGGTTAGGATTTCGCTTCTCAGCGCGACGGCCGGGGTTCCATTTCCAGCTAGGGAAGATATTTTTTTTTTCTTACAGACCATAAGTCTCGCCATCTACCATTCATTGGTGTTTTTTTTTAACGCAGCGGCTATTCTATTTGTAAAAACCGGTTCTAATGCTAAAATCTTAAGACTATAGCAAAGACGCTTGTCTGTTATTCCATAGTCTCTTTCTCTTTCGTCTCTCCATCTATACCTCTTATTGGTCTAAATGGATCCTTTTGTCTCTAAATCCTGTCTCTATCCATTCACGTCCCGGTCAATATAATATTTCATAATAACGCTATGATCGTGAAACTGGGAACTGAATGGCATGCATTTATATACATTCGGAATTAAAAAATACAATTAAAAAGGAAATCAGTTTGTCTAGTTCGTTATTCTAGGGTTAAAAATGGTGATTTTAAAGTTTAAGATGTTGATAGAGAATATGGACGAGTCTTTAGTTTGTCAGAAGTAAAATGGATTTCTCAGTGGACACTGTAGATGTGTAGATTTTTCTCTAATTTTTCTCGATTTATCACCTGAAAAATGATATTTGGCTAGAGACATTGATTCTTTTAAATAGATATAGACGGTCTATACTTCTTTCAATTTTAAATCAGCTAGAAAACTTCGTAAAGGAGCCAAGCGATACATACGAACATACCGAAATGATCTTTGAAGAATTACTAGAATGAGAGTCACCATTTTCTAATAGCCAATGAAAATTGTACTTTTGATAGAGGAATGCTTGACATCGTATGATTCCGTAACCTGCTTTCTCATATTTTTTGGAAAATCAACTGAAGCACCCTGTTCTCCCACACAACTAACAACATAAACCAATAAAACCTGTCTAGAAAAGTATACATGTATAAATGGGAAAGTTGACCGTTACTGTTTACCAAAAACTCACATGTCTTTAATCATGAAAAATATTTTCCCTGAATCTTAAATTTTTAGAACTTTGGTTTTACTATGTCACAAAAAGGATGAAGAAGCTCTCATAAGCTTGAAAAACTGATATGAAGCAAACTGATTAACTAATGACCCTTAAAACTGAAAAAATGGCCTTTTTTCACACCAAAATAATAACACAGCAGAGTGTCAATGTTTGCATCCTATTTACACAGTTAAATCAAGGTTCTGTTCCATTTATCATTTTAACAAAGACAAGTCAAAGTGCAGAAAACATATGAAAAAGATTGCATATCTATCAAGCAATTATTGTGAGAGCACCATGAATCACCGTGAGAAATGTTGCATGTGATCATCCGTTGTAAGCAGTTGAAGAATTATTACCTAAATTCACAACCAGACTGTCAGAAATGTTAAAAGCTGTCATAAAGTGATATTTGGTCCTTCATCAACCTATACCCGAGAGCCGACCCCCAGATTTTGTTTACAGGGCTGTGTTTGTGATGTGCCTTAAATGGGAGTGCCTAAATCGTCCGATTTTTGCGTTTCTCACAGTGTTCATTTTCAAGTACTTCGATTCGTTAATTTCTACTGGCTTCCATATTTTTAATAAGTGTTTCCGCGAAGCATTCGTTGCAGGTCATTGTTTAGATCTTTCCAAGATGGCGGTATCTGTGAGAGAGTACGAAAAAAAAAAATTCCGTTCTTTTTTACAGTGTAACCGTACTCACGATTCCCCGTGTAATATTTTTCCTTTGCTGCGGCAAAGTGATGATTTTCTAAATCTTTTTGACATAACTTAGGTCTTCAGCTGTGTTTATAAGCAACATAAACATACCGAGTGACACAAATTTTACAGTGATTGATGACGAAAGTTTAAGCTCACAATCTGAGCATTGTAACAGTCACATTCCTCACATATCTCTTCAAATTTCGGAATCTAGCAGTGTCTCTCCTATATGAAAGCCATTTTCTATGAGATTTGAATACTTTGTTTAATAATCTGACTATTAAACCATGTAAGCTTATCAGATTCTAATTTTTTCAAGGATGTGTGAGGAATGTTACCTGCTGAGGGCCTATATCATGCCTCACATTGTTTTGGTTCATATTGATTTTGATCAAAAGTCAAATGTTTAACCACAAAGTACTCTACTGATTTGATTTGCTTTTTTATTTTGTCTAATGACAAAGTAGGTTTGTTTTTTGTTGATTTAGAGTCTGCAGACCCCTATTTTATTTGTCGGCATAGGTACATAAATTTATGAGCTTGTGAGCTTGGAGCATTTGGGTCATGCAACGAGTATGTATGCTTTTAATCTGAGTGTCTAGAAACACTTACTTGCTCGTAGTGTGTGGGTCTAGCAGCAAGTATATGTGCTTGTATTCTCTTCCTTTTGTTATTTTGTAACCTGACCATATCAGACTACAATAACGAAAATTTAATCATAATAATCTATGGAATTATGTAATCAGATGGCAAATATATATTTAGATCTAGCTATATTAACTATTTTGGATTCTCGATCCAATCAACAACAATCTCGTCTTGATAATGCCCAAATAGATGTATAAAAACCATAGAGTTACCGTTGTTCATCATCCAGGAAAAACTTATAAAAACAATGCATATCAGAATAAACATGCAGACGCATCGCTTCTTGCGGTTAATCATTCGTCTAAGGCTCGCCATCATTTTGTTGAAATTTGAATTGTATGAATAATATAGATTGTACAATTCCTTGATAGAGATCTAGTTTCGTCTGAGTGGGTCCAGTTCAAGGGCCCAGTCTTCTATCTTTTTTTCGTTTTTATTTTTGGTTAGTTATAGCTTTTAAAGTGATTCTAGACAATAAAAGATTCTCCCAAGCTTTCATTTGGTGCTCCATTGATGAAACACATTACTCTTTAGATAAAGCTAATACATACAAATAATTGAAGAAATAATTGAGTATGTCGTATTATCATATTATCTTTAACCGTTTTTAGTGTCGTCGGATATGCTAGAAGAAAACCGGGTGGGCGACTAGCTAAAACGAAAGTAGTAAGTTGCACATTTCAGAAATCCCCATCTCTCTCCCCCCCAAAACAAAACAAAAACAAACAAAAACAAACAAAAACAAACAACTGTCTATCCATCTATTTGTCTGGAATGAACCAGAATCAGCCTTAGTCATAGAAATGTTTAAAATTAATTCCTCAAGTGAGACAGATAGACCGTCAATATAGATATTCACTATATATTTATACTTTTATTCAAACTAAACAAACTTGGTTGTTTTAGTCTTAGGGTCTAGACCTAGACTAGATATATATTATCTAATAAAAATGTGATTTGACACAAATAACTTTCATTGATCGTTCAGTCAACATTGCTCAACCATGTGGACAGTATATCTAGTTTGATAATTACGTATACCGTTTGAATGACATGTATACACTTACTTGAACTCTTCTATCTTTAAAAGACGAAAGAGGTCCCAAATACCTCAAACCGCACACAGTACAAGTAAAACACTCTATACTCTATTGTTCTGAATTAACACTAGATCTAGGACTAACACCCATCTATCCAAAGCCAGAGATGTGTTAGACTCAATGCCTTTTTAGACTATAACTGTGTTGTGCAGTGGAATCTTTGCTAAATATCCAGATAGTCTACCTTGCAGTGAAAAAGAAACTTTGATTTTGGAAGGTATATATAATAAATATATGACATATAATATATGTAATATTGTGTTGGCTATTCTTAATTCTTTTAGATGAATATAATAGGAATAGTAATGATACAAAAGTTCTTCTAACAGGCTTTACCCGTTTACAACAGGCTCAAAGCGCTAATCTTCAAATTTGAAAGCAAAAATGAAAAAAAAAAAGTCAACAACAAAAAAACCCCACCTACAACCGATATAACAGGAAATGGACAGGGAATATATGGACAAAATCAATAAATTTCTAACCAAAGCCTGACACAAAAAGGTGTTATCAACTTGGAATATTACAAGATTACAATCAATGGAAACTATCCTGACAGACATCTTTAAGAGATAAAATTTTAAAAAGGTCTTGAAAGTGTCCATATTGCTAGCAAATCGCACATGTCTCAGAAAGGAATTCCAAAAGTGGGGTGCCGTAAATTTAAAGGACTTCTCATCAATTTTATGTAGCATAGTTGGCTTTCTGAGCATAAAATTGTCATTGTACTCGATTGTAGTTTTGTATTTGGGGATATAAATTGATTAACTCATTTACATTCAACTGTCTGAATGCAAGCACCTATTATAAGTGTACAAATTTTAGATTCAATTTGTCTATTAGCAGGGACCCGCAACAACTTCTTTGCAGACAAATACCAGCTTTTCTTGCAAATTATTCTAGCAGCATTATTTTGTGTGCCACCTGTATTGCTCTAATCTGATCCTTATTTATATTGGCAGAAAGAGAGTTGCATTTTCAAATTTAGAAATAATGAGAGCACTGACCTGCAGAATATTTTTGTTTGTTTTTTTTATGCCTGAGAGGCATGATTAGGGCTAGGGATGAAAACAGCAAGTATTGAGATGACATTAAAATCAATGAGAACAATTTTAATATCTATTGATATTGAAAAAGAAAAGCATCAAGTGATGTATCTTTAGAGCCCATAGACCCAGAGGTTATCCTGGTTTTTACAGCTTGAAGCACACACAGAAATAATTGAGACTCTCTTGACAAGACGCTGGTCTGTTGCAGATCGCTTTCAGGTGGGTCAGTACATTTTTACATCAGGGTGAGGGGAGACAAGGAAAAACCAAAGTGCCGCTGGTAGGACTCAAACCTGGCCTCCCAGACTCTGTGGTGTCTTTTTTTTTATAAAGGAAGGTTCCCATTCAATTTTGAGAGTCATTTTCTGTTTAGGCTTGTGAAATTAAATATTGCTATCATATTTTCCCACCATTTGTTAGACTGATAACTTTTTTTTTTGAAACAGTCAATCCAGAAAATGCCACCCAAAAGCAGAAAAAGGATGGCAGAGAATGAGAAAGATGGTAAGAAATACTCGTATAAATTGTATTGAATTTTTTGTCATTCATTCATCAAGGCAGGAGTGAGAGAGGGCAAGTTAAATTAAGGCTTAATGCGGTTTTCTCATTTCCCTATTGAATTAGTGTTATCAAGAAGCTTTTCAGAGATACAATCAAAGGTAGATATATCAACATTATTAGGACTGTGAAAAAATGTCAGTAGAAGCATCATGTTGATATATCTATATTACCAAAAAATAAAAGGGAAACAAATGGAAAATGAAGTCCTAACAGTTGAAGTCTATCAGGATAATTTTGCTTTAAAAGGTTAGTTATTAATGGTCTCTTTATGAATGTGAGGAACCAGCTAGGTTTGCTCACTTTGAGAGAAATGTACAAAAAGACAAGCATGTATTATGTACATAGTCATAGATAAGCTAGCTAGCTGACGTATGCAAATTAAATCGTCCAACTACTTTATTACAATTCCACCACTCATCCTAGACTGAAAAGCGTAAATTATAAGGACAAGAGAGAAAGTGTATCGTATCGTTATATCCAGGGGTTTCACCACACCCCCTTTTACCGCCATCTTTTTGATATCATTAAACTTTAAGGATATTCATCATGATTTAAAGTTTTTGATCATATGATTGATTTGAAATGTGTTTTATCTACATGTAGAATCCAACTCTACTGGAGTGGAGAGCTGTGCCCCAGAAGCAAATAAAAAGTTGTCAAGTTTTCTGACACAGCCTAAGTGGATTTCAGCATTAAAGGCAGAATTTAGTAAACCATATTTTGAAAACATTGAGCTACAAATAGAAAAAGACAAGAAAGCTGGAATTCAAATTTTTCCTGAAGAAAAATTAATTTTCAACTGCTTGAATAAAACCCCTTTAAACTCTGTAAGTTGTTAGTTGAGTCCTTAAACAACCTTTACAGTTGGTTGCATTGTCATTAATAATAACTAATGATGCATTCATAACAATTTTGTTTACACCAAATGCACACTTTCTATAATTTAGGCATTATTTTATTTACTTTGTAACATTATAAATATCGAATGTTGCATAATTGTAAGCTAGAATAGGATAATTGAATCACTCTGTTTTTAAAGATATTGAACCATAAAATTTTTATAAGATTCACTTAGTCCTGAGGGACATCACATACTACAGTAACTAAAAGTGTCTGTAGTATTTTGAATGATTTTACATATTTCTCAATCAATTGTTACAAAGTTTTGTAAAACGGGGGATTTTGGACATCTTATTTATTTTTGTTTAGTTGATACTCTCTTTTCAATAATCATGGAATATCAATATCTTGCATGAAACAAAGAAGTATTGTGTGTGTGAAATTTCTTTTCATACCTTATGTATGATTTTAGACTAAGGTTTGAACTTATCACTTACAATGGTCTAAACAGTTCTGTGCAAAAGTAAGGAAACACACTCATGATATTTCTTCTACCAATCAAGAAATAAGAAAAAGAAATAATGAATGATTTAAAAAATTTTCAGGTAAAGGTTGTTCTTCTAGGACAAGACCCCTATCATGATGATGGTCAAGTAAGTTGCAGAGAATTCTATAGATATTAGAAACATAGGTTTTGTTTTTCTTTGATACCATGACAATTTATTTCTGTAATGGTTTTCTTTAAATTTATAAATGTAGCAATCTCTTGTACATTCATTTTACATTCATATCTTCTTCTGTAAATGACAACATTTCAAATACAATAAGTATTAGGAATTCCCAGAAAAATATAATTACAGTGTAATGCGGGTATTGTCAATTTGCATTAAGTCAATTTAAAAAATTAAAGTAAGTCCTTTAGAGTCTAATGGCCCACAAGACCGGAGAATACCCCGGTTTTTGTAGCTTCAAGTGGAAAAGTGACAATGATTACCACCCTCTGGATAGCACACTGGTCTATTGCAGATTACTTTCCCCATTCCAAATTGTAGATTGGTTCATGTTTTACATTTGGGTGGGGCAAGGCAATTGAAGTAAATTTCCTTGCCCAAGGAAAAACCGAAGTGCCACTGGTAGGAATCAAACCCGGTGCCTCGGGTTCTGTGCTGCGTAGCTACCAGTTCGGCCACCACGCCTTTCAGCTTTCAAAGACACAATGAACCCCTTGTCATGAGACACTGTTCCTGTATGGACTTATCAATTGATCTGTAACCTACCTGCAATTATTAGTTTAAGACGTTTGCAAGCATACACACTCAGGCTCCCTCTACTCGGGTTACGATTGGTGGTTGTCAAAGTACCATTGCTGAATTGATGTGTTTCTTTCTTCTAATGTGTCCAATGTTTCCTTTCCCTCGCTCTCCAGCTCTCTCTCTCTTTCTCTCTCCCGCTCTCTCACTTTGGTTTTGGTCAAAGATATTTATATATTTTCAACTTTTAATTATATCAAAGTATTTAGCAATGGTTGAGCAATAATCTTTAATACAATAAATCATTTTCTTTTTGTGATAGGCAATGGGACTTTGCTTTGCTGTCCCAGAGGGCAAAAAAGTTCCACCATCTCTCGCTAACATGTACAAAGAGTTGGCCACTGACATTCCTGGATTCAAGATCCCGGGACATGGAAACCTGGAGAAATGGGCTGAACAGGGAGTGTTATTGCTCAATACCACTCTCACTGTTCAGTAAGTCTCACACAAAATGTTCAAATTATAATACTAATTCTTCTAATAGACATTAATTTATTTCAAACACCTGATACATTTTTTGTTAGTAAGATTCCATGCTTTGAACAAAGAACTCCATAAGGGTTTCAGAAGAAAATATTATGTCATTCAAATTCAGAGTATCAAAGCTCTCCATGATATATATGGTTGAAAGGTATCCCTTTTTTTAAAGTACAATCAAACCCTGTAGCTTGCTATACTGCCAAGTGTGGAGAAAACATAAAATTTGTCGTATAGCTGGTGGTACAGTGTGAATACCATGTGAAAACATTATTTTAAATCAAGTGCATTTTTATTTCCCTGGCCAACAATCATCTCTCTGTTACCTTTTTGAGAGATTATAATTTTTTCCGTTGTAAATTATCTCTCTGTGAGAAATTTCCCTGGCAGGGTCAAAGTCTGGCTGTTCTTTTAACTAGCCTGTCCTTTTAACTAGCCTGTCATGTTACTTACTGCTGGGCGCTTATATGACCATAGCAGTTGCAAGAAGTCATGAACACTACAGACAATGTGTGTGCAGATGGTGAATGGCGCTAAAATGAGCTTTTAAGTCTTTTTCTATAGTGGCCTAGCTTCTCCACAGCTAAAATCTGGGGGTATATGATGATGACGGTATGACAAGGATTGAGGGTATTGCTTTGCAGACTTAAGTTATGTCAGATTCACACTAGGAGGTTTGCAAAGTATGATGTAGGTTATCTACTCTTCTACAAACAGGAAGGCTCAATATGTTTTTCATGTACTTTCGGACTCCCCCTCCTTTCTAAAAAAATGTTTCCTTGTGTAATGTCAACTGTAGTGTCATGTTACATAGGAGTCCGGGTGATAACAATAATTGTTCTAGTCAACATAGTGAAAATAATACGCCTTATGTGGCAGAAACTTCTGATTTAATTTTGTGTCCAATTTAAAGGAAAAAGAACCAAAATGTCTTGTTCTGAAACTCCACCAAAGGCTCAGTACGATGAGCTGATCACCTACGGTACTTACTTTTGTCTTGTTGCAAAGTTCCTCTCGTGGCTCTATGATGAGTTCTGTTTGTCTGAAAGGATGTATCATGTGTCCCATCGCTCCATTTATAACCAGACATAGACCTTGCCCTTGACACTACATTACATGATATGAAGGGGTTCAAAACAAAATGAGAATACCTCCTCATTTTGTTACCAAATAATTTTCATAATTCTAATTCATTCTCTTTTTTTCATATTACAGGGCTCATAAGCCAAATTCTCACAGTAAGATTGGATGGATGACATTTACAGATGAAGTTATCAAGACTGTTTGTGAAAAAAATGATACAGTTGTGTTTATGTTGTGGGGTAACTTTTCTCACAAGAAAGAGAAACTCATTGATGGTGAAAAACATGTGATTCTCAAAGATGCTCATCCATCACCTCTAAGTTTTGGAAAGTTCAAAGGGTGTAAGTGCTTTTCAAGAGTGAATGAAGCCCTGAAAAATGCTGGTAAAACTGAAATTGACTGGAAATTATAGATTTTTAAAAAGCCACTATTAAGTATAAACTGGTGTCATTGATGGCAGCAATTCAATCTGACATCAATACAAGCATCTCAAATTCTGTGTGAATGTGAAACAACCATCTTTTTGTACTCAATATTTTTTTTTTCAGAGTGTACAATCTGCCCCCTCTTTTGATCTTAATTTTTTCCCTTTCCACTGTACCAAACTTGTCAAATAGTTAATATGAAGGGAGTTTAAAAGGGATATAAAAGGTGTCAAATCACTAGATACATACCAATTTTGATCTCCAAATTTGAGGGATTGTAACAAAATCACATTTTTTTTACACATGTAACATTCAATCTTTGTATAAGTATAAGATAATTTTCTTATACATTTCTTACATATTTGTCAAGATTTTTTATCCTTTCTGTAAAATCTAGAACTTTATATTAGGCATCTTTTCCATATTTTCATTGTGACACTTTCTTTTATGTAATTTATTAGTAACCTTTCAACCTTGATTATTGAGTATGTCTTCTTCTTCTTCTTCCAATTAACTGACTGACTCGGCTGGGCCAAGTATATCTGTCAGTACGCATTTCAATGTGGTCGATTACCAACCTCTCAAACTCTTAAAGTGTTTTTAATATTTTTCCTCAGTTTTTGATTTAATGCAATAACTTGTAGGGTCTTTCATAAAGTTATATGATGAAGCATATCAAATGATCGAAATAAATTCAAAGTAAGCAATGAATTATAAATTTACAAGGTCAATTATCCCACAATTAACAAAAAACAGAGTTACTCACCAGAAATAACAGTGAAAATGTAGAAAATTTCATTGAAAAAAGCTCCAGATTCAAAAATTTGTCCGCCTTTGCTGGGCATGCACAGTTAATCCTGACTATTAATGTGACGACGACAGGAACACTACCTTGTCACATTTTTGGAATGAGAACAACTACAACACTTTGATTATGTTGAAAGATTTATTTTAGTGTGATATTATTAGTATTTATATTTTTCTATAATTTTTTTTTACATTCGTATACACTATTTACTAATGTTTTATATTTCACATTTTTAGCCTATTCATCAAAATATATATAAATATATAATATATTACCTACAATGTGTAATTCATTCTTAAAACCACTGAGGATGTAAAAACATCCACAAAACATTCCAACTTATTATTGAAAGTGCCATAATCATTTTTCTAAATTAAATGATGTTTTCTTTTGATGATGAAATGTGTCATCAATTTCTTGTTTATGGACTGTAACATTTTAGATATACTTGATAATTCATTTAAATTATTGATAATAAATCTATACATTCTGTAATTAAACATTAAAAGTACTGGCTGCAAGTAAATTTAGTCTCATCTCTTCAAACTGCAACTCAATTATATAGTATCTATTTGATTGATGCTCCCTTTGCCATTTTCTCAACTAGCACAGATAATTATTTTATAATTGATATTTTTAAACATTTTGAAGATGTTTTTGATAGTCCTACCTATTTTCGGCTTCAACTAAAGCTGTGTGTTTTATAGATACAATGGTAGTAGTAATATCCTTTTTATTTTTTAAATTGATAAACGTCTTATATTAGGGATGGTGTCCTGCAGGAATTGTGAAAATTGCTTTGCAGAAAACAGGTAACACAAATCCATAATAGTATCATGCATGTACACTGTAAAATGATGTTTAAAGTAGAATGACATAGTGTATTCTTTAGCAAGTTACTATTGTTAAATTGTTACATTTTTATCAAGCAACATTGTAGTTCTTCATGTTTTACTTTTTTACAACTATTTGATTAATCTATGTAGCATTTTGCTTTTTTTCAGCATGAATGTCTTTTTTCTGAATAAATCCTGCAATAAAAGTGGTACTTTTTAAAAATCGTTTCATGTGCTAGTTTGATTTTATTACTTGTCTGTAAATGTCAGTTTTTAATGTTTTCATCATTTAAACTGAATAGCGGTCTTTTGGTGGGCGCCTCTGGTGGGCACTACTTCTGTTCCTTCTCTTTTGGCTTTATCTATCATCTTACTTTTTCCAGCACTCTCTCCAATGCTCCCTCAGCAAGCATACACACATAGCTGTTTTGTATCTGTTAGCTCAGTCTTGGTCTTGCCTGTCGTCCTAACAGACTAATGGTCATCCCCCCATGTTTTACACTGTGGTACCTAACTACGAGGTTATTTGTTATCTAGAAGGACTGTGTATTTTGTACACAAAGGGCGGTGGAATATCCTGGGTCTCCCTGGACCATAATAGTGCGTGATGTGGACGGTGGCCATCATCTGTTTTTGTGTCCTTTGTGATTGTGAGAGATGATATTTTTTGCCCTGCCCTGTAAATCATCTCTTTTGTCATCTTTTTGAGAGATGATATTTCTTCTTTTGTAAATCATCCCTTTGTGAAACGTTCCTGGCAGGGGTCAAAGTCTGGCTGTTCTTTTAACTAGCCTATCATCTTACTTACCCCTCTGCACTTATATTTTATAATTTTAATGCTAATCACTCATTCTGCACCATCATTTGTGTGTTTCTGCCCTCTACATTGGCGAAGATCACAGG
>JAUEKZ010160769.1:0-14596 GCA_031471865.1 Melibe leonina | reverse complement strand
GGAATCACTACTTTTTAGGTCAAAACGGCAGTCAAAAGGTCAAACTAGCAAGTAATCAACAAATTGTGGAGCTGCTTTGACCCAGCTTCATGCTATCGGCAGTACAGTGAGACTTGGCGTGGGGTGGCGAACTTCCCCCATTCTACTTTAGTGATTCTCTGCTACTTCATCCCAATGTTATAATTTTTTCGGTGCAATCTTTATACTGGATAGTGTTGCCAACTGCTCCTCCTATTTCAGGAGTAGAGGTGAATGTGAACTTAATTTGTCCTTATGTGAAAATGCAGTGTTTTTAATGAAATTAACATTCCATTTGTTTCCACTTTTACGCTACTTTTCATTTTCAATAAAAAGTTGACTTTAATCTTATTTATAATTATAGTTCAGTGGGACCACTTTTTGTTTGTTTTGTAAATCTCAAACAATTTACGCACTTATCAAATCTTTTTTTCATTAGCTGCTTTCACAATTGGAAGAAAGCATGTATGTGATTAGACTTTACCATGATATCATAACATAATATTCAGATGTTGGTATAAAATAAATAACAGTTTGGAACAAAGTAATTTACACAATGTTGGAATCTGAAGAACTTTGAAAACTGCATGCACACGGATAAAATTTTCTGTACAGCTCATTCTTTCGACTTTTACTACCCAATTCTATTATTAGTAACTATTACTACCTGTATTTATACCTGTCTTTCTATTTATGGTGTGTTTAATTCTGTTGCTTGTCTATGCGATACCACATCGATATATGAATCCAGCATGTACTGTATAGTGGGTCTAGTAAGATCTGTTTATCTAAGGTGACATAATGTCTTAATTGTTTATATTGTGATTTTGAAGTCACCTTCTTAAAAACCATTGCAACTCAATCACTGATCTTTGTATAGCTATAAAAATGTTATTAATACTTAGTACAATATTAAGAAACAAAATAGACATCTTTCTTGCCAAATTTCATCAATCTAGGTACATTGATTTTGAATTACATTATGAGCCTTCTAATTTATTAAGGACTTTTTTTTTCTTTTCACACCAGATATTTTCCATAGGTTTGTTTATTTTTTAACAGCTGTGGGATGCAGAAGTATATATACATAAAGTTAACACCTCAGGACCAACAAAATGTGCTGACTCTAAGCAAGTATTGACTTTATTCATGGTCTTTTAACAATGAAACGAGAGAAGTGACCTCAAAGAAGAGGTGACTTTAGCAAAAGTTTCCCTTAAGGTTGTTGACTTTATCCAGATTCCACTGTAAATCAAAATGTTATGCAAAGTTTTGAGGAAAAAGAGCCTCTTTTTTAACTTTTCATTTTCTTTTATCTTTGTGTAGTATAACAAATATCATTCTGATTATACGTTTGTAAACTGTTAAGATTTTCTATGTATTATGTTACATGCATAAATGTATTTAGCACTTGCAATCAAATTTCTTAAGATTACTTCAATTCAGTAAGACGTTTGCACAAGTTTGGTTTTCTTTATCTGTATTCTAAGTAGAAAAAACAATAAGACTACGAGCAAAATATTTTTGGTTAATTAATTTTAATCTAAAATGCTTGATAATTTCAGAATGGTTTTGTCATAAATACATACACATGGAGGATTCAATTTTCTTGCTTCTTTTGATTCTTTGTGTTAATTTTCTCTAATACAATATACTCTTATATCCTGTGTGTCTCAATAAAGTGTGATGAATTTCTGTCATCAGTGACCAAGTCTATTTGTCTCTCAAGCCAAGGTGAAGCTTTTGCTCGTTTAAGTTTCATTATCAACTTTTGCATTTAATGGACTTGGACTTATTCTGTTTTTGTTTCCCATCTTTTCAGTTCTGACACGGCTTTGGTGATAAAAAAATGGCTTGTTTTAGATTCTCTAATAGTGTAGCACTATTTGTTTTGACATCGATAAACCCATTCACACCTGATTACAGCTGAATAACATCATTCTGTTTGTCTTGAATTTGATGCATCAACAAAATGTAGGTTTTTTTTCCATAGTTATGAGGATTCTTTTGTCAGTTGAAAAAAGGCAGGTGTTGTTCTAAAAATTAGATGATGTTATCTATGTTTAGAAAGGCTACATGAATAACATTGTAATACAGTGTCAATTATTTCCTTTGTTATTTTTTATGCTTTAGTTTTATTTTACTTTCTTAAAAATTACTGTACTACTGTATTCTTTCTTAAAAGCTATATTACTTTTTTTAAGACTTGTTTTGAACCAAACATACTGTTTTTATATTTGAAAGGGTTTATTTCATTCTATTATAAATTTTGTTCCAAGGGATAATAGTTAGTTATACTGCTAATTTTGTAGATTAGCTTGTTACTGACTTGGCTGTTTAAAATATGTGATATATCTATGTATTGTTCTCTTTTCACTGTTACCAGATTGTTCTGTATTACTGTGGTTATATCATGTTTGGACAGCACACTAGGCATTCTTGCAGTTCAGAGTTCAGAATAAAGGAAACGTAGATGGACAATTTGGTTCTTACTTGATCTCTTTGTTGGTTGATGTCCTTCTATTCCTGTGATGACTTAATGCATACACAAATGGCAGTGTCAGTGGCGAGCGCTACAGTACTTCTGTTTCTTTTCTTTTGGCTTTATCGTCTTACTTTTTCCAGCACTCCCTCACCTTTTTTGAGAGATGATATTTTTTTTCTGTAAATCATCCCTGGCAGGGTCAAAGTCTGGCTATTCTTTTAACTAGCCTATGATCTTACTTACCCCTGGGTGCTTATATTTATATGACCATAGCCCTAAAACTGTCAATAAACAAACAAATCCCTTAATCACTTAATTCTTTCACAATGGAGTCTGCTTCTAACCAAACAGCAAAATATACATATTTCTCGCCAAATTGCATCCAATCTATATTGATTTTGAAATACATCATGAGCCTTCGTTTCAGGTCTGAAATTATGGCCTTTGGCATCAGTTCACTGAAATCTGATTTATCTGGTCTAAGTTTGAAAGATTTTAATTATCCGCTTGGTTTGAAGCAGACCCCTGCTGTGAAAGGATTAACAAGTAGGTACACACAAAACTGTTTTGTACCTGTTATTATAAGCTCAGTTTTGGTCCTGCCTGTTGTCCTAAACAGACTTATGGTCATCCCCCATGTTTTTCATTGTGGTTTTGAACTACAGGGTCACTTGCTATCTAGAAGGACTATTTCTGTACACAAAGGGCGGTAGAGTATCCTGGGTCTCCCTTGATCATTATAGTGCATGATGTGCTTAAACTTTATGACCATAGCAGTTGCAAGCACTCTAAAACTCGCAATAAACAACCAAACAACTCTTCTTTTAGATATACCTGCTACTCCTAATAATGCATCTATCTCTGTCCACCAAGGACAAGGAATATATATATATATATGTCTGTTAGACTGGTGTTTTGCGGTCTGTCATGCACATGATAAATAACTATGGAATCCCTTGCTATCATTATCTATCAAGATAAATTGAGAACTTTTGTACCTACACAACGGGGGTTAGCAGCAAAGCATGGGTAATTTTAACCCACCATCAAAATAAGCTTTAATACAGTAGATATCAGTATCAGGAGAAAACGTAGACTCAAAGACAGCACAAAAATGACAACTGGAGAACTTAATTGCTTCAACTTCAAGCTTCTTTATTTTTCCATTGATCACATTTGAATGTATATTTTGACAAAGAAAATTTTTGTTGGGGTTTTTTATTTTTTATGCAATTGCAACATTTAACATTCAGTAGGAAAATTATGTCATATTTCTCTCCCAGTCTAAGAAGATCATTAACTGAAATGAATTGTGGACCAAGGTTCCACTGACTGACTGAAACTTAAATAAAAAGACAATATGACAATCTTTTCCTTACTAGACCAAGAATTAAGATTTTACTCATAACATATAATTACAAACTATATTACACAAAGGAGGTGATCTGGATTTGATGCAGAGATAAACTTTAAATTTACATAATTTTGCCATCCGATGTGCTCAGATTTCTCATTTGTCTCATTTTCTTTTATTTAATTTATAAGAAAAAGGTTTTATGAGGCAAAATATTTTTAGGGCATGATGAAGTTCTGAATCTGTGCCATGGTATTCACCCCAATGTTAAATTTGTTTGATCAAAACAAATAGTACAGTGGAACCCCTGGATAGCGACAACCCCTGGATAAAACTATCATATGACCTCTTGACCTCCAGTCCCAATTTTTTAATATTAGTAACCATTGAAAACCCCCGAATAACGACACCCCTGGATAACGACATTGCCCGGGATCAGAAAATGATGTTGTTATCGAGGGGTTCCACTGAAGCTGATAAACAGCCAAAAGCTAGGGGTAGGTTATAATAGTAATAGTGGTTTAACATGGTTTGATTGTACTTAACTTACCTACAAAAAACCCAAGGCTAATTTTGATTCACAAACACTTGATAAGGATGGCCTTAGATTTAGAGATGTAAAAGATTTACATAAATATAAATGAGTTCTCAATAACTGATGGTAAAAAAAACCCCCACCATACATAATATGTTTGCATTACATATCACAGTGGCAATCATGAGAAAAAATGTAATAGTATCTAATAGTAATAGGTAGGAAAAGATACAATTTCAATAAGGTGGATTCACACACTCTTTTCAAAATATCCTGTTTCAATGAAATGGAACTGTAATAAACAAAGTGAATAGTTAATGCACAATTCTTCTGTACCTACCACCACCATCCATATGTTATTAGTTACGCATAAGCCAGATGAAGATTCTTGGTAATATATTCAAAGTTACATACGGCATATATGTACATAGCATGTATCATGAATACTGTACAACACTTTAATCTTAGACAATCAGTTAAAGTTAAAGTCAAACGCAAATCATAAAACTGTTGTCAGATAAATGAACACTATTTGAGGATCAATGATATAATGACCCATAGATTAGATAATCTTGCTTACATATTGGAAAATGATCAATTCTCCCCTTCAAGAACAAATAGCGCTACATCTGCAACCAATCATTGCAGGTCACGCACACTGTCAACTACGTTCAAGTCAAGATGGTTGTTGAACGTGTCTAGAGGCATGTGGTCTACCTTGTGTGTGAATTCATGTTAAGTGTATATTAGAAAAAAGGAGTTTTGAAGGGCAAGAGAAAAATGAGAACAAGAAATATAATATAGAAGAATCAATCACAATTATCTATTGTGCTAAACCTAAATGTGGTGTATCTTTCATTTCTCTTCGTAATTACCTAATTGAAATTGTTGTCTGGTAGTGGTAGCTCATTTTCTGCACCTTGTTTCAGCAAGAATAACAAACAAAAAAACCCCAAAAAACCCCATAAGTTGTGGTTTTGTTTTTGATTGCAGGACACCAGTGCCGGTGATTGAATTTGTTTTACTATAATTATAATAAGTAAGTACTGGTATGCAAAATAAGTAACAGTAACTTCGCCTACATGCACATTCAAAGCAAGGATTGGAGATTTTATTTTCCGTCATTAAAAAAAAATTCTTCCCAAGTGGGCAGAAGACTACTTGAAAAATCCCAAAGCAGGATGCATATTGATAATTTGACACTCTGTTGACTACTCAACTACTGTATCATCACCTTGCTACCGGGTATTACGATTAGCTTATGATTTTGTTTGTTTCAATCGGCATCTTCCAGTTTCAGTCTCTTTGATGATAACTTCTCTCTATCCCTTTATCTTTATTATAGATGTGTGTGATTATATCATCTACTTTCTCTCTTTGGATGTGTGTGTGTGCATGTTTCTTTTTTTCTCTCTCTCTGTATGCGTGTGGCTGTCCATTTCTCTTTTTTTCTCTCTTACTCTCTCTCCAATCATGATACTATGATAGTGAAGAGAATCTGCATGTTTAAGTGTGAGTGTTTAAATATATGTGTGTATGCTCCTGTGTGTGAGTGTGTTTAAGTTTCTATCAAACATCTTTCTCCTCTCCATGCATTCATCCGGCATCTACAGTAGTTCTCTTACATTTCTGGTTTTTCAAAGCGAGAGTAAAAACAATCCACGTAGCAACCGCAATAAGGAACGGAAGCCTTTTGGCAAAGAAAAACATAAGGAAAAATTCACTTGAAATAATTTGCAAAAATATATACATTAAATTAATGATAAAGATATTGCTGAGGACAGAGAGGTAGATAGACAAAAACATGTATGTGAATGTAAGTGTCAGACAGAGCAACTGCCTGAAGGAAATTAGCACCATAAACAGCATTGATAAGGAAGAAAAAATAAACCCACATTAGACCTATGTGATAATGACAAAAGAACTCAAATATAATATATACAGTGTAAAAAATATTCCTCCTCTTTGCTGGGACAGAGATTTAAACAAAACTTTCACAAAACAAGGAACAATATGTGCACAAATTAGGACATTTAGAAGAGGGATCCATGAGAAAAAGGTCTACAACTACAAGGAAATGGAATGCATTTCAAGACTTAAAAACTGCGATAATGATTTTTAAAAATTCAGCAAAGCTTTTCCTAAAAGATCATAAAAAAAGATCTTTCTTTTAGCAATGACTATGAAGGAAGGGACCAGGTAAAAGTTTGCAGAAAATGTTGTAGTAGTTACGCAAAGCTTGGAGTCAAAATTTCTGCAGATTAAACTAAACGTGGATATTGAGGTTTTCTATATTTTCGCTGTAACTCAATGGGTAGAAAGTTTACCTAGTACTATACTAGTACAATATCAACTGGTAGGTCAGGGGTTTGACTCCCAGCTGTGTCATACCTAGAATAAAATAATCAACCCTTTGCTTCTCGTAGCTGTTTTCCCTGGTACTCAGCATCATAGGAACAGATTGGTGGCCCAGTGCCAGAATAGGGGTGACTTGGAGATGCAGTACAATATTCCAGTCAGCCCTTCATTTACGTACTGTACCTCATTGTAGCCAAACATTTTTTTTTGTGTTTGTTTATAAAGAGTTTAAGTGAGATCTGTCTTAAGGTAAAAAAGCTCCCAGGATAAGTAAGATACATAAAGTAGTGGAATATCTGGATAACGACATCACCTTACAATTCTGTCGTTATTTAGATGTCTTAAATTTCAGGGTTTTCATAATGGTGGAAAACGGGGGCATGGTGAGACTTCTGTGATTAAGGATATGATGAGCGGAGCAGTGCCTGTGATAAAGATGTGTTTTTCCTGTTGACAATGCGTTTATTAGTCAGCAGAAACGCCAAACCAAAATTTGACAAAGAGGAATTTTTGACGCAAGTCGCAAGAATTTCCGAGCCCAAAGAGGAATGTCCGCATACAAAATGCATACTTACGAAACATGAAATATCTCTAAAAAAAAGCAATCAAATAACCATATATATATTGCAAGAATACATGGTTAGGCTTATCATGATTTTTATTAAGCAAGAAGCTCAAACATAACTAATTTCTCGTCAGAATTTCTTGACAATAAGAGGAAAGAAATTTTTTGCTCCAAAGAGGAATTTTTTCCTCTCAAATAGGAATTTTGGCATCTCTCATGCTGTCACTGGTGTCACTCTGCGCTTTGAATTAATCAGAAGAAGCGTTTTCATTGGTTTTGAGTACAAGATGAAGCTGGACGAAAACAAGGCTGCCTATTTGGCTAGATATTGGTATTGAACGTCAGTGATTGTGGCTATATCAATGTTGCTAAACAGCTTTGTGTGTATGAGTGTATGTATGTAGAGTGAGCTCAGGAGAGAATGCTAGATAATGTGATGTGATAGGTAAAGCCAAAACAGAAGAGACAGAAAGAGCCCCCCCCCAGACGCCTGCCAACAACCTGTGTCTTGTCTAAAGAGCTCCAGCTTTATTATTATCCTTATCATTTTAGTATAAGCTAAATTTGTATTAAAAAGGGCATTAAACAGGCAGCGACCGACCAACCAAGGTTTCCTTTTGAATCATGCCTAAGGGAACTGCTGCTTTAAAATCATACAGCACACATTGTGGCCTGAAATAACTAACAAAATAAATGGTTAAGGCAAACTTACAACTATTCTACCCCTTACCGAGTCCTAGTAATAGTAACACTAAAAGGTACTTCTCTACAATTTGATTACTTTAAACCCTGATCAATCACAGAGGGTTGAAAACATAATTGACAGTGTTTATATATAAACATGCATTTATCTAACAAATCAACCAAAACAACCATATGAAAATCAGAATACAAACGCCCCTGAAAGACAACAATTTAAAAAAAAGTATAAAATTTAAACAAATAACAAGCACAAAACATCCTTGCAAAAAAGAATTCCTTCATCAACAGGAATTTGGCTTAGCTAACAGCACAAAGCTATCATAGCCCTAGCCTGCCTCTATGATGGAAACACTTAATTCAGAGCTGATAATATAGAGCAGAAATTGTCAATGTATTATAAATCAGAGAGTTGGTTTCCTTTTTCTTATTATTGCATATTCATAAGAATATGGAAACCAATAACAATTTTTTCCATAACCGTTGTTTTTTTAAGAGTGGTAAATCTACCTCATCATAACATACACTGTAAAAGAAATACAAATATATAATGTACTATACTTATCACACCTTGATATACCCTAGTGAATAAGCTTTTGTATAGAATCAACTGAGCCACACCAATAAGAAAATCAGGCAGGTGGTAGTAGAACAGGGTTACATTGCATATTTTTCCTGATTTAACACTTTCGCTCCAAGTCTGCTGCAGGAACATTTACCCTGTTTCAAAATGAAGTCCACAAATAAAAAAAACCCACCTCAAAATTATCTTCAGAGTCATTTTCATCCCTATCAAACTCATTGTCACTGATGTCACTATTTGTTTTCATTGAGTGACACAAAAAAAAGGCAATATTTTACTTCATTTTGTCACAAACAGACTGAAAACTGTATGCAAACCAAGGGATGTTTGAACACAGTGGCATTAGATTGATAAATCGCATCTTTATTGCGGTCACTGTACACAACGGCTTCAGTCGTCATTGGCAAAATATGGTAAAAAAATTATGATGACTGAGGTCATCTTTGAAAAGGGTCAAAATAGAAGCGTTTGTAAACACGCCTCCTTCTGGCTAAAGCCTTTTTAATTTCATTGTCATGAGGGCGTCAGTCAAAATTTCAACTGAGTGATAAATTGGACCAACTCGCCTTTTTCCTCTCTGGAAAACTGATGTTAAAAACAGCCGCAGCCTGTAGCTGGAATGGAGGGTTTCTTCAAAAATGATTTATCTAATGAACACAATATGAATTTGTTAAAGATAAAATTCCACTCAAGTCAGTGAAAATTATTTTTTGGGTCATCATTTTAAAATTTCAGAGAATAACTTTTCATTGGAAATATTTTGGGATAACCTTAAACTACCCGAGAGAAACAGATTGAGTCAAAGAAGAATTTGAATACTTCCTTCCTTCATTGAATACACACCGTGATTAAAAGCATTGCTGTGACTAAAATCAACTACTGAACACTGAGCAATATATTGTTCTTGACGAATCAAATCAGTTGGCAGTGATTTTCAAAATCTCAATTGGAACTGATCGGTCGTAATGGAATAAATGTTTCTTGGGCGGCTCAATGATGGAGTAGGATAAACCTTCAGAGCCTGAAAGAGAAAGGAAAACAATACCCAACATGATGTTTATTTATTATTACCGATAAAAAATTCAAATGTATCAAAAACCAGAAGAGATAAAAACATCAACCTAAGTTTTTTCAAATTTCAAATTCACAGTTTCAAATTCACTGGAAATTGCATTGCTGGAATATAATGCTATAAGTAAACCCAGGCAAACGCATGCTATTTTCAAAAGCCTGCCTCAGATTAAACAAACTACATAGTTGCTTCATGTTTAAAGGCTTCAGAAATATATTGAGAGCCAGGCCATAGCTACTTTTTCAAATCCCCGTTTTTTCCCCTTATTATCTCTCTTTGAAACAGTGTGGTTTTTATCATGATCTCAAGCAATTCAAAGATCGGGAATTAGAGACCCCATATATTAATGCTACTCAGGCAAGCAGACGCTGGTAACTCAAATGTTTAGCCCACACTAGATGGTCTATCAACACCAGTCATTTTCTGTGACGTTTGAGCAGGTAGTAGGTAATACTTGACTTTGTATTTACATGAAATAAAGACTGATATGGATGATAGTTTATAGTGCTAAATCAATGTCAAAACAAGCCATTTCCATTTTATTAGTCAAAGTGAAAACAAAAAAATCCACTACCATGTTTACAAGACTTCACAAATAATCATGGGTGCCAGTGGTCAGCCTATACCATTTTTTTTCCCCATTTTAAAAAATCGACAACAAAGAATTATGTAAAACACTGCTAAAGACTACAAACATGCTTTTGCAATACTTAGACCCACATGCACATAATCGCTTTTGTAGAAATACACCAATCCTGAAATCTGACGTGTAAAATTTTGCCAATCCATTCAGGAAAGTTTTAGCCTTTTACTTTCTAATCCAGGAAACTCCTGAAAAATCAGGAAGTTTGGCACCCGTGAATAATATAAATTTGGAAAACATTTAAAAATTGAACCACAAAAATTTAAAAATTCACACATTCCCTGGTACTAGTAGTACTAGTATAAGGCTTACCAATAGCGATGAGAAAATCATCTCGAGTATCTTCATTTCTTATAGTGGAAGCAACATAGGCTTGTGGCTTGGAGGAACTACTACTGGGGCCCTTCTCCAACAGCCGCTTCAGCACGTACACCAGAGCTGGGGTGATCCTAGAATCGTACACCACATCTGGTACATCACAACATGGATTGAAAAAAAAAAATGTTCTCCTTGGTTAAGCCATTTTGAAGCCATCAGAGAGGACTAAAAAAAACCAAGTGTTAGGAAGCAAAAAATGACAAATATAGCAAAATTCCATAGAATTTGAAGTGCAATTATGCTCATAGACCAAGAAAAACACTTCAAAACCAAATAAAACCACTTACGACTTGGTTTTTTTTTCATTTTTTTTTCAACAAGTAACTTCAAGGGACTTAACCAAAAGTCTAGTCATATTGTCCCAACATAAGGAGCATAACTCTTATATAATTTTATATCCCGTTTTGATAAAAAAAAATCTAAAAAAAATAATGTTTTTTTTCAATTCCAAATTTATTGCAGATATAAAGGGAATGATAACAGTTTCATAGGACATTTGGACCAGTAAGCTGGTTTGAATAGTTCCAGAGTTACAAGGGATAGAAGTGGATACCGACTTGAATTCATTTGGGTCATCTAGTAGGTTAGTTTTTTCAGTCACTATTGATCATTATTTACTGTTCGATAGGTCCATCAAGAGAATGGCATTAAATATCATCATTGTGACAGAAAATAATGTCAATTTCATTGCCTTTTTGTTATATCGTTATCACCTGGGGAATCAAAATCAATGGGTTCCGATCGTGAGTTTTGACAAAATAAAATGCTTTCTTTCTCAAGTCAACTGCGTCATAACAAGACAAGCTATTGAATTCCAGTAAAAGATTACATAATTATTTCTGTTAAATCCCCATATAAAAGAGTTTGACTGTGATCCAAGTAAAATTTTAAGGCAAGAATATGAGTGAAGCAGGTGTAACGTTTACTATCCTTGTAGTGAGGGACATCAGGCATTACGGTACAAAAACGTTAAAGGCAACTCAAGGGGATATGGGAAATTAGTGGTTAATAGGATAAACTATGATTTGGATAGCAAGTTCAGGGTTACGAGATTACTTAAAAGAAGAGCACACAAAACAGAACATAAATCATAAAAAAGGATCTAACCTGCAGCCAGAATTATGTCACTCCTGAGTTTCTCTAGAAATCTTTCTTTCACACATTCCCAATCCAGGAGGCCAACTTGAATTTTGCTGTCTGACTTGAAGGATGCAATTCTGTACGAACTGTCCGTATCCCAGAAACTAGAGTTTACTTCCAGTTCAACAGAATCTAGCACAATTTCGTCTGCATTCCCATCAAATGTCTCTCTCAATTCGATACCAGAATTGTTGTTGACACAACTTTCAACCACTTGATCTGTCTCTTGTGTTGTATTCCTTGTGTGTGAAAGATTTCGCTCAATATTACGAGACAAGAGCTTGAGAACTTGTGGATGGCAGTCACTGAATGTAAAACTTGAGAGTTGACAGTGTGTGCAGGCAACTAGTCCTGCCAAACCTTGGCCACTCCCCAACTCAATAACAGTTCTTGCATGCACATGTATGTGGGGAAGAAACAAAATAGCAAATATTCATATTTGTTATGGAAAAAGAAATCTTCATAGTTTTCATTACAAAAGTGAAAATATGAAGAAAAAAAATTAGGATAAATGAAAAGAATTAATAGATTTCTCTCAGTTCTTTAAACAGTTTTAAAACTGAACAAGGAGCATCATCACTACAAATTGTTTATTTAAAATGAAAACTTTTTTTTTATGATTATTCAAAATGAAAACTTAAAAAAAACCATATAAAACCCACAATCCTACATCTCCCACACAAGTGACAAATGCCATTTTGTTTACAACACTAGAATGTCACAGATGACTGATATTTTTCACTGAAGAACAGGTTAAAATCGAATACAGAAAATTATAACTTTACACAACATTCATCCTCTATTATCACTCACTTGTTGCATAATATGTTGGGATTTTCTAAAAGCCACTCCGACAAATTCTGTGCTGCCTGTTTAAAACAAAATTTACAAGATGTTAAGAGAAGAATAACACAGAGTAATTAAAATCAATAGAATTCATTTGACATACTCAATACTCTACAAACATTCCAATGCTTAATCTTTGATATTACAGATTTTTTAAAAACGAATCAGAAAATGATCTGTCTCTACACAATAGGACAATGCCTTTTATCTTTTTTTAAATTATTCATTTCAATGAACGAGTACTCTTTTTTTCAGTTTTGAAAACTGTCAAGTTGTAAGAGATGAATTATAGAAGAATGTGTATACAGCAAAATTTTGAATGACAGCCGCAACAAAATCCATGCCAAGACATGATCTCTTTGCATTAATAATAGAAAGTGGCTTGCCTGCCAAGTGCTTAATCCTGTCGTTCCATTTGAAACCAAGCTGGTTGATTCTTTGAGAGACATTCTTTCTCCTGAAGGCTGATATTGAGATAACAATTAAGTTCACATTGTTAAGGTCCAATGTTTGAAAGGAAAACTGAGCTATTAACTTTTCAAGAATCAGTTTAAAAAACGAGAACACCAATTGCAAAAATGTTAATACGCTTTGATAAAAACATGTGCAATATGTATAAATTAAAATGTCGTGTACAGTTTTGAGCAGATTTTAGGTCACAGTCAGATATTTATAGTATAATAGAAAGAAAATGATAGACCAAGTTATAAGCCAAGACACATTATAACAAACATTTTTTAACAATCAGTTTGAATCAAGGAAATAATCAAAGATTAAACCCTTTCTCTTTTTCAACAAATGTTCTTATTCACTGAATTAAAAAAAAAAGAAGACATAATACCATTTTATAGGATTTAAAGCATATACTATCCTCCTCTTCCTCACTGCAGGACAACAAGTCTGTGTAGGCTTCATACATTTCATCGCAGATTTCAGCACCCTCTGATTCAAGCTTTAAACAGTACAAAAACAAGTGAAGAAAAACTTAATAAAGATCTGTTAACATTCAATCATTAAAAAAACATTGACTTCATTCTTGCCACTTTCTTTCTATATTGTTTTACTTTTGATTCATTTTTTCATTTATAACACAATTTGATGATATCATGATAGCAACACACTTGAAACTTCATAATTTTTTTTAGCAAATTTATTCCAAGGAAGCCGGAGGTTACCTCAAAGTCTCCTGGTTAAGTGGTGGGTGAGCGAATTCAAGGCCCCTTTCCAGACCCTGTAATCGCTTTGACTATATCTTTATTTTTAGAGCCAGTCAATTATGTTTGCTCAGGTTTGGCACAGCCTCTAAAATTCCTAGAAGTGGTAAACCCTTTCCAGTTTGGCAAAATTGAGCACATAATGGAGAAGATTAGTAAAGGTATAATAATCTTTGAGCAATTAACACTGTTTCAGTTATCTTTAGTAATGAATACAGTGAGACTTAAATGGCATTATACTATTTCACAATAAAAGTAAATAAAAGAAAATGATTCAAAGAACGACAATTATGATATATGCATGAGGTGAATATAATAACTTTATGGGTTAAATTTTCTTTTCTCTTTTGAATATGAACAAAACTACTTTGCCCATTAGTACCAACATACCTTGTTTATAAGCAATTTCATAAACTGTTTCTGATATGAAATTGATGGGGGAAACTCTGTACATAGGGGGTCTCGGACAGTTGCTAGCAATAACTTTTGTTGCAGCTCTGTACTTGACACGAGCATATCTGCTTCTTCATCCTTCAGAGCAAATAAAATAACAATGAAATGATAAACATTTGTAACATATGTTCTAAGTATGACCCTCAGTCATCATATGGGGATTGGGGAGGGCAGCTCTGCCGTGCCAAGGCAGAACGACGTATCTGCACTATTTATGATTTTGAGTAAATTTCGAAAAACTTTTGGTCATTTG
>JAUEKZ010160658.1:1260-14600 GCA_031471865.1 Melibe leonina | reverse complement strand
CACACACACACACACACACACACACACACACACACACACACACACACACATACACACACACACACACACACACACACCAGGAGATTTAAACAATCGCATCTTTTTTCAAACTGTTAAAACCGTACAAATCAGTATTTAGGATCGACAGGACATTATGTTCTTGCATCATTGGACCAAATTGGAGACACTTAAAATCCCATGTCGTGGCTGGGATTGATTTGAACCTTAGTTACCCAAGCCGGAGACGCAAAGCATAACCACTGTGACAACAAGGGGCACAGGCGTAAAGTAAGGCACAAAACGCACAGTGTTGTTTCGACTTGAAGTAATCTAATTAATAATCCTTTTTTCCAACCTAATCTGGTCGAAGAGAAATTGTGATTCATCATATCGGGATACATACGTGTCAGATTGACCAACCAGACAACAAAAGGCAGGCGTTGTGGTTGTGCCAACGCGACCAACAGTTTTAACCCTTTTACAGCGAGGTCTGATTCTAACCCAACTAAAGTATGCACAAATCTTGAAAATGTCCGTGGTCTTATACCAGATAAATCAGATCTCAGTGAACTGTCAATTTACTGAAATCTGATTTATCTGGTATAAGAACAGGCAGATCTTGAAGATTTTAGTGTCCTTAGCATTGTAAGGATTTAAGTAGGGGTTTGTTATTCAGGGCGAACATAGAGGTAAAAAGTCATTTTCTCACAATGTGAATGGGATGGTGTGTTCATTCATTTGACGAATGTCTAGACGTTGTTGCTGTAGATGTTTTAGTTGCTGTTCAGGTCAAATAGTAATAGTAAGGGTGTTCTAGGAAGAGTCTACTGTTCTATTGTGGTACCGTTCATTATTATCATAAACTGTAATAATAACAATAATAATCATCATCATCTTCATCATTATCATCCTCTTCCTCCACCTCAAATCAACACAAACTTTAAAAAAATGTGAAATACGGGGAAGAAGCGAAAGTTAAAAGAATAACCCTCGGTCGACAGGCATCAGTTAATTACACAAAGAGGGATTCTACTCATTGAATCATGCCATTTCATGTTGAAAACCAGCAAAACTTTTTTTATACTTTTTGGCTTGTTTAAAATTTTAATCCATGTTTTTCCATTTCCTACAACCCCACCTCTCCCCGACCCCCACCCCCACACAGAGCCACCTACACACCTCTAGCAGTGTTTGATCCGTAGGACAAATCACAGCTTCCCTCCACTCCTCTCGGTGGGTTGTTTTGGCATAGCTGTCTCAGGTGATAGAGGCCATGACAGGGTTGCGTACTTAGCAAAGGGCCCGACTCTGCTGCCATTACTACAGCGGAAAAAACAACAGTTTTGGGCATTCATTTTGTTGTTATATTGACAGACCTTTCGGCCACATGAAAGGATTCGTAGTTGATGAATCATATGTCGACTCTGCCTTTGATTTTGGCTCCCTCTTTGATGTGATTTTGTTTATGTTTAATTTTTTTTCACCTAAAGCAGGTGTTGATTAGCGCTTTGACCTGAGTTCAGTTTCAGCCTCTCTCTCTCTCTCTCTTTCCCTCTCTCTCTCTCTCCTCTCTCTCTCTCCTCCCCTCTCTCTTTCTCGACTAGAATGACCTTGTCAACGATTATGATGAAACTTTGTTAAGTGAAAGCTTTTGATAGGATTCAATCTGGTGCATGTTTTAGTGTAATCACACGCTGCATTGCAAGCAATTCTTTTGTTCAGTCGGCCGCTTTGCTCAGTTGGCGCAGCATCTGACTAGCTATCACTCAACTCTGAATCCTTGTCTCGACTTGGCGCAGATTTAAATCCCAGTTGAAGAGAGAATTATTTTCAGGGCCTTCTTGTCCACCCAGAAGAAAATGGGAAGCAAGGTCTCTTTAGACTCGGCGAAAGTAAAGGTGGTGTGGAAAGCAATGGTAACCTACCTCACTATGGCGTGGTATGCCTTGAAAATCAGAACTATATGATGCACTCCTCTGATCCCCCGACGCTCAGGTATTGAATTCCGTGTTACTTTGTTCAAGATATAATAAACAATAAAGCCTAGTCAGGCATTCATCTGTACATATAACTGAAACATTTAGTTAAGGAAGTCTGTCTTGGTAGACAGAAAAGGGCATTATTATTGATTGATGAAAGGAGTGAACTTTAAGGATGACCCTTAAGAACACGTCATTGGTCCTAGAAAGATAATTAATTGTAAAAGTATAGAATGGCTATACGTCTGGCCGCCGGACAAATAGCCAAAAGCCTATTTTTTCCAGCTGCCGAAAGAACCTTTTTATCCCCTTTGTCACTCCTGCGTACGCCTCATCGGGGGAAAAATAGATAAACTATTCAATTCAAAAAGGGTTTGGAGCCAATTTAAGGAGCCATATCTAATTTAGTTTTGCACAATAAGGCAGCTTGGCCACAATATGAACAATGCCCGACCAATAGCATTTTGGCACTTCTACCAACAGCCTGATAGGCTTTGACTATGGTCAGGCAGCCGGACCAATCGCCACTTTAAAAAAAAAAGTAACAGATAAAATTTTACGAGCGCAAACAATGGTTCGTTTTGTTGCTAGCTAGCAATTCACGGTATGTAAAAACTAAAAGAATAAAGAAATTTAGCAATTGGAAAAAAGGCGGGGACATAGACATGTCAGAATTGAAAGATGTCATGTAGAAAACACACTAGAGATCTAACTAATTGCTAAAACGCACGTCCACCGATGGTGGCATCGACCTGTCGAATAGATCTATAATTAGCACAGTGGAGAGATCACACGAGAACGCTCTCCCACGAGGACGGACCAGCGATGATGCAATACAACCAAGTGCTCGAAAAGGCCACATCATTATAGCTCAGTGTGTCCAAAGTGTGCCCCAGGCTAGTTTTAAAATGAAAAGAAAACAATACACAAACACACACACACACACACACACAAACACTCACACATACACACACATTCCCATACACACGCACACACCAGACAACAGCAAAAACTCTCTCTATCAACCATCTCAGGTCCAATCATCCGTCAGTCCTTTCATCCATTGTACTAATAGATAATAATTCATCGATGAATTGAATGTTTAATCATCCAATCCAATCATCGACATTCAATGGATCATTAATCCAATCAAATCCTCAAAAATGTATCCATTTTCAGTGGTAAACACAGCTCACAGCTAAGTGATGTCAAGTGTAGATATGCGTGGAGACATGGAGTCAACGGGTAACAGAGTGCAATCGAATCTCCGCCTTTGCAGGCAAAAAGAAAATTAAACAAACAACAAAAACATGGTCCCCGGCATTGTGCCATTGGATGAGGCGTCTTGTCCTGCATACCCAAATTACATCGCTGCACTGCGGCTGAAGCCTGGGGTGCCAGAGTCTTTTATTGGGACAGGCCCGAAACACATTTTCTCTCAGTAACCAATGAAGGGAATTTCACATTTCACAAAAAACAAACAACAAACCCAAAAAAAACCCAATTTATTCAGCTGTTATTTTATGACGAGTTAACACTAAGAAAATTCTGACAATAACAAGAAACATACTGCCAACACTAACATAAAACAGACAGACAATTGAAGTTAAGAGGAAGAGATATGATGTGCATTGGGATGAGTTCAATCTGGAGTTATTTCACATGAAGATAGAGAAAACGACAAACTATCAACAGAGGGTAGTGGTTAGTAATTGCATTGGACCTAGGTGGCCGGAGCTTATCCCGGTTTCTATTGCTTGAAGCCGACAAGTGGCAATGATTGCCATCCTCTGAACAGGACGTTGATCTATCCTTAAACATGTTTTAACCCTACTAGTATGTCGGTACCCATGTTTTAGTACACCCGTATTAACCCTTTCAATGGTACGGACACCAAAATCTCCAAGATTTTCCTGATCTTATACCAGATAAATTAAATTTCAGTGAACTGGCAAATGCCAAAAACCTGAAATTCATATGTCAGTTCACTGAAATTTGATTTATCTGGTTTAAGAACACGTACATTTTCAAGATTGTGCATATTTCAAATGGGTTAGAATCAGACCTCGTTGTGAAAGGGTTAAGTGCCCAAGGAAAGAGCGAAGTGTCGATGGTGGGAATCGAACCTGGTCAATATGGCTCTGTGCTGCGTCGATACCAGTTCGATTAGTCAAAATACTCACAATGATGATGTCACCATTTTGCGAACACACAATGTCAACATGTAAACATGTTGTCACTGCGTAAAGTACAACGGACCAAAATACAGACTTCAGCACGAAGAATGGAAGCTCCTAATCTATAATTTTGCTAATGCAGCAAACATTTTAGCACCTGTCCAAACAATAGATTAAAATTCAATTTTTTATAAAGTTAACATCATCATTTTGATCACTTTGCATGTGATGGTCTTTACAGACAGACATGGTAAAATCGGTAAAAATATAATAATAATAATAATAAAATTATAATAATAATAACGACAACGATGGAGCCACTATGACCGGAAGGTAAAGGCAAAAAATCGGAGTTTGAGGAGGTGTTGATATAACTCAGGCTGAGTGTGTGTGTGTACCTAGCCGAATAGGACCCCGCTTTCAGCAACAATAAGATTGTATGTGTCTGAGTGTTGTATGTAAATGTGATGTGTTTTGGTGAACCGAAATGGGTGGAAGTGGAGTCCTATTTCAGAAAGGAGCTGTTTGGAACGCTGCCTGCTATTCAATACCAGGGGTTCAGGAGTTCGATTACTTCAGTTTTTCATCGGGGGAAGACAGTTCCTCCAATTGCCTGACCTCATCCAGAGTTAAAGTGGGTCAAAGACTTACTTGCTTATGATCAGGCTAGACCTGTATTTTTGACAAACAAAACAACCTGGAAGAGGGCAGAGGGACGATGACAGGTCAATAGCAAGACAGAGAGGAAACAAAACATATCCAATATTCAAGGTGTATGGAGCAAGCACGGGAACTCATTGAAAACAAGAAAGATTTAGAATAATGGCCAATGCCCATAAGAAACAAAGCCAAAGAAAGCAGAAAAATAGGGAAGTAGGAAAGCGACCGGTATAGGCCTCGAACCCTGGACCTGCCACGGCACCAATGACCCCCCCCCCCCCCCGGGCAAACCAGCACGAGTCAGCGTGCCTACCAATTGGGGTAATGGATGGCCCAGTCGATGGGCACGCTCTCTTGGACATGTGGCCAGACTTTCTTCAGCGATATTCGAGGCAATGATATACTATTATGTTCTCTTATTGTTTTTAACCTCGGTAAATTGTGAATCAAAAGAGAATAATCATGATTTTAGTCATGGAAGTTGACCGAGAGAGATACGAATAAATAAATAAATGACGAAGCGACGCTAAAAATGAGAAACGGGAAAAAATCGAGCCAAAAAAAAAAAAAAGTCTACGCTTAGAATTGAGATAACGTAAGGAAACAGACAGCACATAATTAATTGACAGTACTAGCACATAGGTACACTTTCGATAAGAGAATAAAAAAGAAAACTTAGATGTTGTGACATAAACAAGAATAGGTGCAGCTATGCTGAAAATCAATTAACGATTAGTTATGAGAGATAGAGAAGAACAGAGAGAGACTTTGTCGCTGTTATCTGGTGTTCCTATGTAACATTAGGAGGTGAGACGTGACTTGAGATTCGACACGGTTGCCCTGGATAGACAGAACACACACATAACATGTCCTGTCGAAGGTTGTACCATACTCTACATCAAGATTTATATGTGCAGAGCAGAGCAGAGAGAGAGAGAGAGAGAGATAGAGAGAGATTACAGCAGAGAGGAGGGAGAAACGGGGAAAAAGAATGAGTAAAAGGGAAAGGGGTGTCCTCTAAAAGGGAGAGGCAGGTGGAGTGGTGGAGTGAGACGTCTCGGCACCTCATTACAACCGGCATCCATGATTAATCATCAATGCACTGATCGAATGCACCAGATCCAAATACAACACACAAAAGCTTTGCTGTCAATATGTTAACATATTGTCACAATGACGTCGAGTACAAAGGGTGTATAAATGTACCCTCCGGGGTCTGATTGTAAACAAATAGAAAAATGCAAAATCTTCTTCAAAATCACAATATTCCTCTAGCAGACAAAGCAAGTTGTCACTGAAATTTTACGTAAAAAAGGCAAACCTTGAGGATTTTTATGTATCTACGTAGTAGCTGGGGAAATACCCTTAGAATTGAAAGGGTTAGACTACCGCAAGCCACGTAGGCAACATTGGCTTGTTGGTCTCCAACAATCTTTTTGATACAACAATTACTTGAGATTTAACTTCACAATCGCAAAAAAAAATAAAATACATACCTCGACTGTAGACTGGCAATATTTTATATCTTGAAAGGAAGGATTTAATCAATTAAACGAAATCAACAGAAATTCGAACAATCTTCATTAGACCGAATGTGTTAGGACACAAACATAACAATACGAATACCATCAAAAACATATGATATTGTTATACAGAGGGAGAAAGCAAGAATTTTTCAAATATCCACGCCGTAAAAATGTAAACATGCTTTCATTATTTAAAAAAGTAAAGGGGGTCCCATACTCATCAATACTTGAGCATCAGGGATCAAGAGTAAAGTCCGCATTTCCTGGCATACGGCATAGTGTGGTAGGTTGCCATTGCTTTCAACGTACAGTCCTGAATGTACCAGGTACACGGCATAGTGTGGTAGGTTGCCATTGCTTTCAACGTACAGTCCTGATTGTACTAGGCATACGGCATAGTGTGGTAGGTTGCCATTGCTTTCAACGTACAGTCCTGAGTGTACCAGGCATACGGCATAGTGTGGAAGGTTGCCATTGCTTTCAACGTACAGTCCTGAGTGCACTAGGCATACGGCACAGTGTGGTAGGTTGCCATTGCTTTCCAAGGCTTTCTTTCTGACGTCAAGCGAAGTGAGTCAACATAATGCTCAGACAGCATGTCATTTCTCTATATAACATCCAAAATCAACTTGAAATAGGTGAATAAAGTGCAACCGTGGGGGAGTTGGGTAGGAGATAAATGACGAGATATGAAATCGTATGCTTATCATGTTGACACCTGGATCTCTTTATTTTACTCTTAAAAAAACTAATTTCCATAAATCAAAGGAAAACAGAAGCAAAAATCATTTTCCGCAATATCATAACAATATTGGAAAAAGACAAGTCTCCCTATGAAATAAAAAATGGCAAATTTTAAGATGTAGAGTCTCTTCTTATTGAGTGGAAGAATCCACTTCACACTTTTACAACTTCTGGTAGAGAAAGTCAAAGGTAAAAGTCAAAAAGTAAGTGATAAATACACAGGTACACTTCATCTTTTGGCAACATATTGCATTTTATCAAAGGTTCCTCAAGTGAAACAATCGAAATAAAAAAAAAACTTGATAACTATTTCTCATAATATAGTTCCAAGGCGATAAACTACCAAAGTCTGACACCAGTATCTACTTACGAACGATTCTCCTGTCGGCGTTGGTCCAGCCTGAATGAACAGCGGAGACACCAAAACTGGGCTGTCTGACCACTTCGCTCCTTTAGCGCCGCGCCAGAGAATAAAAAGACGTTAAAAGTAGCCCTGTTGACGCTATTGGACTGGGGATGAGTCACATAATCACAATCTACAGGTGCTGACTGTCTCTTTTTGTCTCCTGCCAACATGTCTGCAAGTGTCATTTCTCCATAACTGTCCAACCGCACCGTGCTCCCCTTCCATGTTAACTCCCACCTTGTGCGTAAAACGTCAAGTTCAATCTTCTTATCCTTCGTTTACGAAATAAAGTCTGCTGGGAATTGATTCATGGAATAAAACCACGTACATGGGTATGTAGAAGCTTCCAACAATGACAGGTGGTGACTCAACAAACAGACGTTTCCGATCAAGACCTTTTTCAATAAGCTAGACAAATACACGCGGCTGACATTATGATAGCAATAGAGACCATTTCTGTCACAATTTTTGCGAGCATAGTGTCTGTCAGTTGTTTTTCTTTTTCGTTTTTGTGTGTGTGTGTCAAGCTACTTCTCCTATATTAAAAATGAGCCTTTTAACTATATTATATATGGCCTTGTGTTTAAACTGTCTAAATTTGGGGTTCGCATGTTCGAGACCTGTGGCAAAGATTGGCCTTGACTTTGTAGATCCCTTGATAACGTTGTCCCTGTCTAAAAATTGTAGAGCCGCTAATAACAGGCATCTTGGTTTCGTCTCATGTACATTACTATGTATCCGTTGTCTACCAATGATAATAAATATGCATTTCCAAGAGCACATACCCCGGTATTGTCTGGGAAATTTGTCATGGTGTACGTGTTCATTAATTAATTCATTTAGTTCATTAGTTGTCCATTGATTTGTTTACCTATCTGATTTACCGAAAAAACGTCCATACTCATCTACGTTCTTATCCCTTGTTTGCCTCTACAAGCTTTGGAGATGGACGAACTACAAGAAGTACCCACGCTGCAGAGCACCGAGAGTTTTTCTTTTTCATAGAGCAAGGAAATTTAACCCTTGCAATACTTAGGACACTAAAAACCATCAAGACTTGCATGCTCTTATACCAGATAAATCAGATTTCAATGAATTGACATATGCCAAAAAGCCTGATCACGCACGTTTTAATAATTTTAGTTGGGTTAAAATCAGACCTCGCTGTGAAAGGGTTAAGTACCGGATATCGCACTCGAATACCTCACCCAGTATACTCGCATCGGGCCAACCAGTCTTAGCACTGTTCTATAACGCCAAGCGCCTGTTGGGACAGCAGCCGCTTGCTAAAATGTCAATTTTACCCTTCTTAGTTCCTAGGTAGCAAGCGGCCGGAGTTCGAACAACCAACCTACCGGTTCCGACTCGGACGCTTTACCCTTTGAGCTACGGAGGCGGTAGATTGTATCAAGCCATGTAATGTCATGTCAAAAGAGGTTATTTACGCCTTTTACCTGTTGTTCACCATTTCAGTAATTGTGGGAGGGGCATCGCATAATCAGTGAAAGGGAACTTGTGACGCTCAGAACACTGCCAAGAGGAATAATATTGATACTGAAAATAGCGATGTATTCCTTCATCAAAGTTGACTTTCATAACTTTTTTATACACACACAAAACTACACAGAAAAATAAAGACCGTGGATGATACACTAATGAGTGAAGAATGGCCGTTTGTTGTTACAGAGCAGAGCTGAACAAACATTTCTCTACACCTTGTGTTTGTGGAAACGAGAGCACAGTGTATCCGCCATTTCTCTCATCCCTTGCCTCCCCGGATAGCCCCCCCCCCCCTCTCTCTCTCTCTCTCTCTCTCTCTCTCTCTCTCTCTCTCTCTCTCTCCATTTTTCACTGGATATTCTAATCATATTTCATAGGAAATGTTTCCCTCTTAGCTCCTTGCTATCTTCTTCTTCATTCTCTCTTCTCTCATCCTTTCTATCTTTCTCTTCATCTCACTTTTCCTTGTTCCACTCTTTCCATTTCCTCCTCATAATGTTCAAATCCTCTTCAAAGCGAATTCGTAATCGCGGCATAACCCTTCTTCCTTACATCTTTCAACACCAACACATACCATTAATACCCACATGGTCGTTTTATCCAACCGATTGGATGGTAACAAAATTGGTAATTCACATGGTCATTTTATCCAACCGATTGGATGGTAACACCATTGGTAATTCGCATGATCATTTTATCCAACCGATTGGATGGTATCACCATTGGTAATTCGCACCATTGGTAATTCACCCACCCCATCCCAATGATCACACTGTGGCGGTGTCACTATCACAAGCCATTAGCGATAAGAATTTGCTAACACACGTACATTCCGTTGTGCCCAGTCCGCGGTGGCACACGATCATAACACGTCTGAGTTATCAAAAATTCAATCAATGACATGAATATCGGACAAGGAGTCCAGGCAGTTTTATTATTTGCAATGCTGATTCACCGGTCTCCAATCAAATTTTCTAATTCATGGGTTTTATATCATTGCTCATTTCATACTTTGAGCTAAGGCCACGCTAAGCAATCTATTATTAGTCAAATTCTCTTGAAAGAGTCTACACGCATATACATCGGGGGGGGGGGGCGACAATACAGATAGTTACACAGAATAAAGGCAATGATTCATCATCACATCATCACCTTCATCATTTTCATAATCATCCATACCATAATAATCAACTTCATCACTACTATCACAGCACTGCTACCACCACCATCATGTAAAAACACCACCATCACCAAATTGGCATAATCAATATCACCACCACCATCACCACTATCACCACAACCATCACCACCATCATCAATCATCCCAGCCAGCATCTAGTACCGATCTCTCATTACTACTACCATTACTATCACTACTACAACTACTACTAATAATACTACTACTATTTCTCCTACCACTACTAGTAGGTACTACTACTATTTACTACTACAACTAGTCCTACTTCAACTACTACTACTACTACTTCCACTACCACTACTTCTTCTACTAATTCTACAACTATCGCAAGATACCAAAGATCAATCAAGTCTCACGAGTACCTATTTGGGTTGCCAATAAAGGCTTACGGACAAAAGAATCCATTTTTAGATAAACCTGACTAGCAATGTCACATTCACAAAAACCTAGTCAAAATATCTTGTAAAGATGATGGTCCCGTTCTACGTTAAACCCTTTCAATGCTAACGACACCAACATCTTCAAGATTTGGCTTTTCTTACACCAAATAAATTAGATTTCAGTAGACTGACATATGCCAGTCCACTGAAATCTGATTTATCAGGTATAAGGACACGTACATTTTCAAGATTTTGCATATTTCATTTGGGTTGGAATCAGACCTCGCTGTGAAAGGGTTAAGTTTGCGCCATCAAGGGCAGGTTTGTTACTTGGGTCTGTTTGTCTGAAAGCAGAGGAAGTGACGGGAATAATAGGGTTGAACATTATGCTGACCTAGTAACTTAACAATCTCATTGAAAGCGAAGACAAAGTTGAGGCCCTTTCATTGAGTGTACGAGTCTCCGAGTGAGTGTGTGTGTGTGAGTGTGTGTATGAGTGTGTTTGTGGGGTGTGTGTGTGTGTGAGAGAGAGAGAGAGAGAGAGAGAGAGTGCGTGTGGGTGTGTGTGTGTGTGTGTGTGTGTGTGCGTGTCGCCAGTACGTTCCATGGGCGTCTTTCTTTTGTTTGATAAGCTTTCCTGGTGTTTCGTAAATCTCGAACAGTTTTGAAAAACAGACAGCGACAACAGGACTGGCCTGGGAATCTTTTAAAGTGTGTGTGTGTGAATGTGTGTGTGTGTGAATGTGTGTGCGAATGTGTGTGTGTGAATGTGTGTGTGTGTGAATGTGTGTGTGTGTGAATGTGTGTGTGCGTGTGAATGTGTGTGTGTGAATGTGTGATGTGTGTTTGTGTGAATGTGTGTGATATTATGTGTGTGACTTCCTAAGAACAGAACAGGCAGTTAGAGCGCGTCAAACGTTTGCTCTCTAAGATGAATACTTTAAAGAAATTGATTCGAATCTGAAATCGAATCATATATCTCTTTTTAAGCCATGTTTCAGAATTCAAAGAGCAGATTTAGTCAATGGTACAGTAGCTGCCAGAGAACAAAATATCCACGGAGGTCTACAATACAAATCTCACACTGAACCGAAAGCCATGACTGAACTGGCAATCTCATGGGTGCATATTTCTCTCTCTCTCTCTCCTCTCTCTCTCTCCCTCTACCCCCTCTCTCTCTATCTCTCTGTATGTATGTGTAGTTACCTCTCTCTCTCTCTCTCTCCCCTCTCTCTCTTTCTCTCTCCCTCTCTTCCTCACCCACTCCCTCCCCCTCTCTCTCCCTCTTTGTCTCTCCCTCCACCCCCTCTCTCTCTCTCTTTCTCTCTCCCTCTCTTCCTCATCCACTGCCCCCTCTCTCTTTTTATCCTTCTCCACCCGCCCTCTCTCTCTCTCTGTGTATCTGTAGTTATCTCTTTCTCTCTCTCTCTCTCTCTCTCTGTGTGTGTGTGTGTGTGTGTATGTGTATGCGTAGTGCTATTTATGTGAAGGTGTAAGATAGTATCTATTCTCTTTGCCCGGGTTTTGAAGAAAAGCCCCTGGAGCCCATTTTAGTCGATTATGAGGGCCTACATATAAAAGCATTATAATTGCGACTATAATTACAACCGAACAAGGGACCACTCTATGCTTAACTTTCCAGGTGTGTAGTCGGTGTTTGTAAGGTAAAATTGTAATAAAGTTTATCAACAATCTAAAAGCCAATATAATATGTGGGCAATCTATGGAGCAATACTGTGAGAGACTGATTGGCTGTGCACTATTATAATAGAAGTATAAGTGGTATGTAGAACAAAGAAAACAACAACTATATCTCCACGAAAGACAGACAGATAGATAGATAGATAGATAGATAGATAGATATATATATAGATAAATACATAGATAGATAGATAGATAGATGATTGGATGGATGGATAGATAGATCGATAGGTGGGTAGGTAGGTAAGTAGGTAGGTATGCGAGGGCTCCAAACGTGATGTAGGTGGTCTATTTGTCTTGTTTTGCTTGTTTCCGCTAGCACATTGCATGATAATAGACTCTCATGTAGTTTTCATCATGTAGACACAATCCTTAGTGAGGGCAGTGGTCATCTTAACCCTTTCACTGCTTATGACACCAAAATCGTCAAGATTTGCCTGTTCTGATACAAGATAGATAAGATTTCAGAGAACTGACATGCCAAAAGCCTGATTTTCAGGCATTTGGCATATGTCAGCTCACTGAAATGTGATTTATCTGGTGTAAGAACATGTACATTTTAAAGATTTTGCAAATGATTCAGTTGGGCTTGAATCAGACCTCGCTGTGAAAGGGTTAAGACGAAGAGACTGATGAAAAATCCTGATGTACAAACATCCTACAATAAATGTAGCGTTGGAGGTAGAACAATTTCTTAGTTGGTAACGTTACATCTTATTACCTTCATTATTGTTATCATTATCAAATTATTTTGATGATTATCATTATTATTATTATTATTATCATTATCATTATTATCAAAATATTATTATTATTATGTTATTATTATTATTATTGTATCATTATTTTTATTATTATTACTATTATCGTATTATCATTATTATCAGTATCACTAAGGGACGTATAAATATTTGTTGATTCCTGGGATATCTATCGACTATCTAGCTTCATACACAATTTGGGTATAAGAGAATTTTTAAACTTAACAATCAGGGTGATTCAGGCGGGTGGGTGGTTTATTTAAGGGGGATGGTGGGGGGGGGGGGGGGTTGGTGGGGAATCAGTCATC
>JAUEKZ010160563.1:4259-14605 GCA_031471865.1 Melibe leonina | reverse complement strand
ATGATCAGGGCAGTGCTTTTTGTGTTCTCTATGTTTCTTGAGTTTCGTTTTTGAATGTTGTGCTGTTGATGAAGCGCCATTTGCACGAAACGTCAAGTTGTGTCTTATTGTCCCTTCTCCAGAAATTGTTTTACATTTTTTGTATTATACATGTACATTAAAAAAATCCAACTGTTTTTAGTTTATGCCGTCAGATGGTTCCTCTGACTCATTTTGAAATGAATTTAAGAATGTGTAAGATGAAACCTTTAGTGTTGCTTTGTACCCTGAAAACAATAAAGGAATGCTAGGACAAAAGCTCAGAGACATTAAAATTTTATCTTATAGAACATGACAGCTGATGATGTTATAAAAAACCGTTCCATTTTTTAAATGGCGTCAACACTTGTTTATTAAGTCGACAATCTTGGGGAAAACACATCCCAGTATTCCAAGGCATCTCTGATTTCCACGAGAAGTTGAGACTGGGAAGCCCCTCCAGCGAGTCTTTGGTGACAGCAACTCGACCCATGGGAGGGTGTCATGAAAGGATGGTGGGGGAATTGTTGGGGGGGGGGGGGTTGAGAGAAGTGGTGTGTGTGTGTGTGTGTGTGTGAATATGAGGTGCTACTTGATCTGCTCCACATCCCACTTTTTAGATGTCAATCCAGGATTTTGGTTTTGTTAGGATCAATACTTGTGGCATCACAGCGCTGTAAACCAAGATCGTTTGAGAAGATTTCATTGTCCCTGTACTGTGTGAGACTTAATGGTGTCCATTTTCCTGAACCCCACAGTACCTAGCAATGGCCCAAAAAGTGTTTTCCCTGTTATTTTTTTTTTTAGCAACCACTGCTCAATTCCCTCCCCCCCCCCGCGCAAAAAGTTAAAAAAATAACTTGTGTTGTAATATCAATTTGTTCCATATCAACTGTACCAAAAATGTTTGTATTTTGAAAATGCTCTAGAAATACTGCTACTGAAACGACTTAACAGACTCCAAAGCTCTCTCGTGACTTGTATTTCGTTGTTTGAATTTGGTATTGTATGTCATTTCAAAATGTGTCAATGCATTCTTGACCATTTCTATTCCAGATTGTTGATAGGATCGCCCAAGGATAATGTTGGTGGGGCTATTTTCAGGTGCGATGTGTCCAAACCATCCCTAGACTGTGACGAAATTAGAGAGGGATTGCGGCCGGGTGAGTTCATATATTAGATATGTATAATATAATGGCTTCCAGAAATGATATTCTTTATTGATCCTCAAGAAATTATTTTTTATCATAGTGCATATTACTCTTGTCTGATTTTCACATTTTATGTGTTTTATATTAATGCATGGCATTCCATTATCATATCTGATAACTGATAGTTATACATTATTACTCTTTTGAAATGTGTTCTCTCCCTCCTTTGCCTGTTATGTGAAATATCAGCCTCCACTGTGATAGAAGACCAATGGCTGGGTGTGTCCGTAGCTTCTCATGGCAGTGGCAAGAAAGCTGTGGTAAATATATCTCCACCCTAGGCTATCTCTCTCTCTCTCTCTCTCTCCTCATGTAACCAATCTTTTTGTTATTCGTTGGTATGACTTTCTTGTTTTGTTAAATTCATCAATGAAAATTCACCATCCTGTTTGTGTCACTTGTATAGATTTAATAGGTGTTGCGTGATTTGGGTTTCATTTTTATAAATATTATTTTTGGTGTGACGGATTTAACATAGTGGGTAAAAAGAGTAACCAAGAGGGTGTTGTGTCACTTCATAACTGGGTGCTACTGACCATGGGAAGGTGTCACAGGAGTGACGAGTAATTGATAAATATTGGAGAATAGGAAAATTCCGAAGAAAAACTTATTTTCCTTTTCTGTTTTGTTTTGCAATTTGAAAAATATGTATTCTTTGTTGAAATTTGATTTTCAAAAGTAAATCTTACTTTGAAGAAAGTAATTAAAAAATATTTTAAGATGGTATTTTATTTTTGTCTTTATATATTTTTATTTCTAACTCAATTTAAGTCCATTAAGTACTTGGCCAAATGATAACACAACCTCCCATGGGAGTTTGCAAGCTCACTAACATTGCTGTGTCTTTTTTTGTTCATTCATAATTTTGTTTTTGTTTTTATTTTTTTCTTCTCATCAAGTCCTTATTCATATAAATAGCTGTCCTCGAAGCATTCTTATCAATATTAATCTCTCAAACATTTTGCTGTGCTGAAAAGTAACTTCTTTATCATTCATATAAAGTACTCTATCTATTGCAAGCTTTAGTTCTATGGCAGAAAGCAAATCTTCATATTCTCTCACTCTAGCAATGCAGTCTTTACTATTATACCATGTATCATTCTCGCCACTATCTTTTGCTTTTCAATTTATGATGTACATACCGAAATGTGTATCAACTTCTTTGCCTTTTTGTATCTAGTGCATGTATAAAGTTGTCTAGATTCCTTTTGCCTCTGCAGAATGTTGATCATTACATGTCATATGAAGACACAGTATCAAATGTGACAGTGTAGGCACGCAGCAAAAGAAACAAATCTGAATCATCTTTCTCCCCTTCTCCCCTCTTCCTTCCCCGTTTATCTGTCATCTTGTATTCTTTCCCTTACATGTTTTGATCTTCTACTCTTTTTGTCCCACAACATCTTTTACCTTAAAGAATGATTTTTTTCTTGTTCATAATTCTTTTTTAATCCAAATCTCTCATCACAATCACAATTAAAAAGTCTTATTTTGTGGTTTGCTTTTCATTAACAAGCAACAACCATGTGTGTAACATTAAATCCTGTTCTGTCGTTGTGCCCATGTGCATCAGTCCGTCTCCTCTCACCTGTATCTCTTGTGTTTTATAGTGTCGTCGTTTTGCAGTGCCACAATTATTATATACACTTGTAGGCAGATTTGATAACCAAGCGAGTGGTTTTTTTCCTTCTTTTTAAAAAAAGTTTATTTTATCCTTTTTAGATATTTTTTAGAATTGTTTTTCGAATAATCTTGATAATCTACTTTAGACATCCACAGCTTTTCATTGAATACTCAACTGATTTGCAGAAAGTAGAAATCTGAAATCCCTGGAAAAATCTAATCTTTTGAAGGAGAAATTGGAAATGATATAAGAACCTCTATTCGTCAACATATTTTGACGAGAAAGTACCGTTTTGTGAATTTGCCAAAATTGATGGATTAGATTTTTCCAGTTGCTACTGTACTTGCGTTATAGATGAAACTTTGCATTGCTAGAGCTCCTTTCAGTCTAGGCAGGAATAATGCTTTGAGCAAAGTCTGTCTTATTTGATAAGAGCATCAAATCAAAAATCAAGTTTAGATGATTCAACAACTGTTAGGTTTCACATATGCTTTAATTTCAAGTAATTCTTTAGGTTTTTATAATTTTCTTGTTAGTTTATTTTATTATTGTATAAATATGTATATCTATGTATATTTATTTTTTTCATTTTTGTCAAGTTTTGTCCAGTGGTTTATCGTGCCAATAGCTGCACATTTGTCAGTCCTATTGCATTGGAAGGATTGCAAGACCGCTTCCCAATATTCTGCACCGTCTTTTGCCCATGAATGGTAAATGAAATGAGATAAGAAATTGTTTACGCGGAATGACACCACATTGACCGTCAGTCATTGCCACTCTCTCTCTCCTTAGACTCGTTGTCACGGTTACCGGAGGAAAGAATTAGTTCTGATCAGTCTGAAAGAGATGAAATTTAATGGACCTTATTTTGGTTTTGTGTTTTGATAGAAAATTTAATCTATTCCATCTTATGTAGAAAAAGAAGAATGGTTACAAATAACAAACTGAAAAATATCCACACCTAATAAATCTTCCCTAATCTTAATAACTCTCTGCTCTTTATTTGAGTATAAACCTTGAGATACAAACTAGGTTAAGGTGTAATAAAAGACCTATCTGATTTAAAAATGATCCTGTATCATGTTCCTTTCAACATGGAATAAGGCCTGAACTGGTGTCTGTATTCCTTAACCAAAACCTTCATCATCAGTATCAACAGATTAAAACAATGTTTCATTTCAATTAAAATAAAAACTGCCTTACCACCATATTATGAAATACTGTTTGTAAGCAGCTCAAATTTGTTTAATCCCTTTTAACCCTTTCTTACAAAGTAGAATTTAAAGTGATCTCTATAAGTTAGTAAACATTGAAGGTTTGACTTGAAGAATTATCACAAAAATTGCACGGAGCCTGGAATGCCAAACTTCTGTAAGAATTGTTCAGTTTGTCGTATGTGCATAACCGCATGATATAAAGTCCAGATAGATATTACTGCATTGACCAGTCCTGTATCATAGTAATAGTGTAGTAGACACTCAGTCGACTCTATGGTCTTGAATAATTGACACGGCTTTCAAATGTGAATGGGCAGCTTTGCCTTGGCATGCACTAAAAGGTCTTTTGAAGTTGCATAATACGAAAATTACCATAACTTTTTCAAAACCCTGAGAAAAAAGAGACTATTTATTTCAAGTTTTTAAAGGATGTTTATATGAAAAATAGCATGGGCAAATAAAAAAAACAAACCAAAACAATGGAAAACTGATAGATGAAAAGACGGAATATTTTAAGTTTAAATTATGTAGTAATTCTAGCAATATACAAGATAATAATTCAGTGAGCAGATAGGTGAATACACAGACAGCCCTTTGTCAATTTTGCTGCAAGGCAGTTGAACATTGCAGGGAACAGGTTAAAGCATCCGTTGCTCATCTATTCCATATGATGATCCTTTTCTTGTCAACCGATAATCTCAGTCTATCCATGCGAATCTGCCTCCTTTCCTGGCTGCTGGCATCCATGCTGCTGTAATCTCCTTACTCCTGATCCCCAAACATTCCCTGCCTCATTATTGGAGACTGAGTATAAACTGAAGAATAAGCGTTAAACAAGTCACAAAGTCACAACTCAGTCACCACTTTGCTTTCTTCTGACTTGGTTTTAGCTCTCAGGTTGCTCTTTTTCATCTTTTCGAGGTCAATTTCTTTGAGGAAACAATCTTATATATTGTCTCAGACACTTCACTTTATCTTCTTTACATATAGTATTTTTGCAAGTATCGTTTGACATTCGATTCCTTGAAGGGCTAACTAAAGACTTGGAAATTGAGCACTTTTCTATTTACAAAGAAAAATCTAAGTTTCATGATTAGATAATTACCTGTGATTTCATGACATAAAAAAATCTGGGATGGCAGCTTGTTGCAATTTTTTGCTTGGTGGTGCATTCCTAATTAAAGCCATTATTTGCCCTGCGTAAAAAGAAACCTGCTTATCGTAATAAATTGGGAGCCGTAAGAGTTGCTTCGCTTTTGGTTTGAATTTAGATATCACAAATCAATCCACAATACGGCAAAGTTTGAATAACATCTGTGTTATAGATCTAAGGACAAAATTTGTTGATTCATACATCAATTTGATGGTTGAGATTGAGGAAGAAAATAATCCTGTTTGAACTTTTATCTGTAAGTGCTAAAATGAGGTCACTGTCTTCAATGATCAAATGCTAATGATTTTGGTTTTAGCTTTCTTCTTCCTCATTGTCTTAGTCTATCTATAAACCTCACTCTAAATGTCTCTCTTATTCTCCATCTCAAGTTTGGCCTGATGTGTGGAAATTCTTTATTTCTAATTTAGACCAAAGTAAAGTCTGTAAACCAACAATGCCCTTAAAGATATGTTTTTTTAGAGTCGTTCTATTTCAAGTTATAACAAGTATTATTTTCAACCACCAGTAGAGAAAACATTTTACTCTGGTTTTAGTGTTCTAGACAAAAGAAAAAGACAAATTCTATTAGAATCCAATGAAATAGTGGTAACGTCAAGTACAGTCAGAATACCAAATTTTGTCTCATGATTTTTAAACATATTTGTTTTTCCCTCGGAGACACATTTTAAAAGGTTTTATCTCAAAATATCAGTTACAATCATAATAGCAGGACAATTTTTTTGTATTTTAAGTTTCAAAAGAATCAAACAAGAAGAAGAACTGCATCAGTGCATCATGGTTAATGTTCTGTCGCATTAAGACAATGAAAGAATATGGCAGCGTGTTCTGAATGTTTTGTCTTTGTGTGAATATGTTTTAGTTGTTGTATTGGTACTTAAGATATATATATGAAAGTAATCTTTGTATTAATCAAATCTCCTAAATACCAAAAAAAAATAAAAATTTATATGTAGGAAAATTTGGAAGAATAAAGAAAAAAAAGTTTCAATGATAGTTAGAAAGAATTCTTAAGAGTTCATCAGTACCAAAGTTAAAAAAGAAATTTAGATATGATTTAATTTGTAGTCTGAACATAAGATACCTTATGAATATAAAACCATTTTTAATTAATTTACCCTTGCATGGCCTTGCTATTGCTTTTTCTACATTGTTTCCTGTTAGTTTTTCACTGCATGATTAACTGAATGCTGGCATGATTGAACTTCATTCCGTTTCTATACACGAAATAACATATCACAATTGCACTCACTGTCTTTTTCCATAACTTTTGGCTCATTCCTTTTCATGTAGACAGCTGTGTTTTTCATTACTAACTTTTACTAAATTTCACATGATTTTAACTAGTGGCATATTTGTTTAATAACATTGTAATTTGTAATATTTTGATCTGTATATCATGTAGAAAGCAAATTGATAGTTTTTTAGAATTTTGTTTTGTTTTAGGTTTCTTTGTTTATTTATTTTGGGTACTATAGAATAAAACATTTTTTTAAATTCTTAGATGATCTAAATAGAGATTTTAAATTAAATGAATATAACATTTAGAATTTGCTTCTGGGGCAACCCAGTATGTATTCAGTACATTGTTGATGCAACAATAAATGTTAGTCTTTATTCAAGTTGTATATGTATGTATCTGAATGTTGAAAAGAAGAGTCTAACATTGTCATAATCTGACCAGTGTCTCGTTTATAATCAATATGACAACTATTTGTGGTCATGGCATGTGGTGCATAAAACTGTTGCCTTCTTGAGTCAGTCCAGATTTCCATAGAATTAGACCAAGTTTTATTATTGAAGACTAAGCATGTTTTTTTTTTTTCCAAACTTAAATTTAACATAAATGATAACCCAATTTTTGTTTAGCATGGTTGACATTTTCAAAACACAAGAATTATGGTTTCTCTTATCCAGGAAAAATTACACACAGTATCATTGTTCGAGCATTTTCTTTTAAAGTTAACAAAAATATAAGAATTAATCAAATTTTTTATAAAACTAAACACTTTTATAAGAAAGCATGTTAAATATCCAAAACTTTTTCTAAAAGTCACCTGTTGTAAGGGTTGTGTTAGAGAATTATTTTATCTCATATTACCACATGCAAGAAAGGAATGAAAAGAGATGAGGGGAAGGAAAATCACTAGGACCACCTGTCTAATACCACCACCCCTCCCCCCCTTATTCCTCCCACCCGCCATCTACTTATGTAGTTCACGTCCTTCCTATAACACAGAATAGATGTATTTAAAAAAAAAACATCAACAGATTGTGAGGTGTGTCCCAGAAATGCTCTCTCTATCCAACACATCTAATCCGATGAATCCATTTGTTCATCTATACCTGGTTTGACATGTTGAAGTGACCTCCCTCCAGATTCCGTCATTCCTGGTGTCTGATTAACCCTGTGACCTCTGATTGATTGTGTTGTGTCTGGCATATCCGTGTTCTTCCTGACAAAATCCTCTTTCCTGTTGTTGACCACATGTTTGTTGATTTTGTGATTAGAGGGAGGCACCGGAGTGGTTTAAATATACATGTCTGGAAAGGTTATGTGTTGTAATTGTTTTCTCACTCTGACTGTATCACTGCTCTAAAAAGAAAATTTATCATCAGTTTTTGAGAACTTTGGGTCATAGTAGGGCTGTATAAACTTACTCCTCATTTCATACTCACTAAGACATGAAAAAAAGAATAGAAAGGATGTAGAAATGATTTTGGGATGTAATATATCAAAGTGCTCTAGCATTTTAAGGTTTGCTGAGTTTGACTTGTCAGATTTAAGATGAACTTTGGTGGTGTGTCTATGTGTGTGGGTGTGGTTGGGAATGGGGGTGTGGGTGTAGTTGGGAATGGGGGTGTGGGTGTGGTTGGGAATGGGGGTGGGGGTGTGGTTGGGAATTGGGGTGTGGGTGTTTGCGGGTGGTGTTTGAAAAGCAATGGTGTACTGAGAGGGTTTTTTTTCTTCCTGAGATGCATTTCCAGTATGCAAGAAAGACTGTACAATGAGTTGTATGTTATAGTCAGCATTAGAGTTTGTCGCTAATGCTACAGGAGAGGATCATAGGTCATATTGGCAGTGTCTGTGCTTCTGAATGCCTTTCAATATTCTGTAACTCATGACCTTTGTTGGCATTTATTTTGGATTCCTACATAATCAACAAGACCTGAGAGTGAACTATCTTGACCGCTTGCTTTCTTAATATTGTCGTGTATTCCTGTTTTGTGCTCCCATCTTGTTTTGACTTGCCGTTTCAGGAGAATCTCTTATCAAACTTTCAAAATTTGTGATTTATTAATACATATTAACAATTTACTTGCAACAGTATTTACATTAAAATTGTTCACTGCCTCCATGTTCAGCTTTTGTTCAGGCTTAACATCCTGCTTTCCAGAAACCAAAATGCATCACCATTGGACATGTTGACAATTTGCCATCACTCGCCGATATCCCACATGCACTAAGGTTGAGGGTTGATTTCCATTTTGATGAAGATGCTTATTAAAGGGCCCATTTGTCAAGAGTTTTTTAACTTAATTTTTTCACAATTCAACTTTTTTTTTTCTTTCAATCATTTATTCGCTTTATTTCATTTTCTAGATTTGATCATTGTAAATAACATTTCCTTGTTGATGGTGTTTGATAATGGAAACATTTCCACTCTCGTGCTCTCAGGTAATGGATCTCTGAGTTTCTTGATTCACAGTGTGTGCCTTATCTGTTGTCACCTTGTTCTTCTGTTGGTTTGCAACCATTTTGCTGATCAGCTTACAGTACAGTCAACATCACTGAAATGAGTAGTCAGCTGCTTCAAAAAGTTTTCAATGTGTTTAGATAGCTTTACTTTTCTAGTCATCCATGTGTCTTCACCATACAGGTATTTATTTTATTTTCAAGCTTCCAAAGAATTTTTGTTCTCATCTGGTGGTTCTGTTGAGGAGACAATCCTTGAAGAAAAACAAATTCTTAGAGTGTTTGCAATTTTAGATATTTTTCTTTTGTTATTTCTTGTTTTATAATATTGTTTTATTTTAACTTTTTTTCTTCTTAAACTTTATGAGCAGATTAAGTGTTGTGATATTGTTATTATTATTGTTGGGCTTTTTAGTTGATTGTATTTTTGTGTATGTCGTAAACCTGTCAGTAGGAGGCGTTTCATTTCCATCAGGGGAATAATCTTGTGCACAGGGTTGCTCAGTTCATTTACAGTTCTTCAATTCACGTTCTAATCTTGATTTTTCACTACTGAGTAGTTTTCAAGCTTAGCATAATCATATATTCCTGCTTTGTAGGTGATGGCAGGGTACTCCTACACTGGTCGACTCTACTTCTGTTTCTTATCCTCTGGCACAAACTATTATCTTACTTTTTCTATCATCACATGATGCCACTATGTTCCTACGTACAAGTGCTTTTTATATTGAGATATACAATAGTCTTGCGTCCTGCTTTGATCTAACCCAACACACGCAATGAGTATCCAGACTACTGTTTTAAAATTGAAAGTACTGAACTTGGACTGAACATTCTGGAGGTTGAATTTATATGACATGTTATTTTGGCCATCTCAAACGTTATCAAAGTTTATGCAAAGATATTGTGGAAGGAAGTAAAGAGAGGAGAAAAGACTAAGTGGGCTCATGCCTCAGTCATGGACAGACAGCATCAAGAAATGCACTAGAATTTCACTGGAAGAATGCAGCAGACGTTTCCTTGGGAGGAAATAGTGGAGGGCCTTGATCTATTAGCCAGAGAGGAGACATTGGATTGATTGAGTATTCATTTGTTGCCCCACATTTAGATGACAGACCACTCGTCATTGCCATTCTGAAAACTCACAAGAAAGTATTTTTAAAATATTTCCTGTGTTCAACACGATTGCTGCATCATCATGGCTTCCAAAAGTGGACTTAGCTCAATCACTGGGAGAAAACAGGTTTTATCCATTTAATTTCATTGTTCAGAAGAGACACATTCATAGGTCATTGATGTGTTTTTGATGTAGAGAATCAATGCCATGTAATTTTGCATAAAGTTGAGCTTTGGTTAATGTCTTTCATTTGTTTGTCATTTGGGTTGCCTGGATCAGGTGTGCAATGTT
>JAUEKZ010160562.1:1999-17047 GCA_031471865.1 Melibe leonina | reverse complement strand
AGGGGTGTCGCTATCCAGGGGTTCCACTGTACGTGTATGTAAATTGTTTTATTCCATGACACATCCTGCAGCAGTCTTAATTTCATTTTGTATTTACAGTTTCAGTTACAGTCACAGTACAGGGATAATAATAATGATGACGATGATGGTGCATTACTGTATACAATGTAATTGTAATAATATTCATATTCATAGTCTTTCGTAGTCTGTGTTGTTAGTGTTATGGTGCAAAAATGAGAGGAAATAAAGATTAATTTGTGTTACTATTATTTATATGGTACCGAAAGTGAAAGTGTTGTTTACGTGTTGATTTTAAAGCTTATCCAACTGGGGTGGATTGGGAGGGAGGGGGGAGGGGGGGGGGGGTCTTTGATGAGATCTCAAACTCTCGTTAGGGCTGATCGTGTTTTGGGGGTCCCTCTGATGGGTGCTCCTTCTGTTTTTCCTCTGTTAGCTGTACCTATTCTATCATCTCACTTTTTCCAGCACTCTCTCTAATGTTCCCTTAAAAAGCATACGCATACATGTACATACAACTTTTTGTATCTGTTAGCTCAGTCTTGGTCCTACCTGTCGTCTTAGCAGACTTATGGTAATCCCCTCTATTTTACACTGTGGTACATGTACCTAACTACAGGGTCACTTGCTATCGCGGGCGCTACTTCTTTTTCTATATTTTGGCTTTATCTATCATCTTACTTTTTCCAGCACTCTCCAGTGCGCTTTTAACAAGCATACACATACACAGCTATTTTGTATCTGTTAGCTCAGTCTTGGTCCTGTTTGTTGTCCCAACAGACTTATGGTCACCCCCCCATTTTTAACACAATGATACCTAACTACAGGGTCACTTGTTATCGCGGTCGCAGGCGCCTTGATGGGCGCTACTTACTTCTTTTTCTATGTTTTGGCTTTATCTATCATCTTACTTTTTCCAGCACTCTCCAGTGCCCTTTTACAAGCATACACATACACAGCTGTTTTGTATCTGTTAGCTCAGTCTTGGTGCTGCCCGTCGTCCTAACAGACTTATGGTCATCCCCCATGTTTTTTCCCTATGGTACTTAACTACAGGGTCACTTGCTATCTAGAAGGACTGAGTACTTTGGTACACAAACAGTAGAATATCCTGGGTCTACCTGGACAACAATAGTGCTTGATGCGGGCGATGGCTATTACTATTATTTGTTTGTTTGTCCTGCTTTGTGATTGTGGGAGGTGATTTTTTTTCCCCTGTAAACGTAAATCATCTCTTTGTGAAACGTCCTTGGCAGAGTCAAACAAAGTCTGTTCTGGCGAGCAGTTGCAAGCGCCCTAAAACTCAATAAACAAAGAAACAAACAAATTGGTAACACGTCTATTTAACAGTAAGACCACCAACATGGGACAATCAATCAACCCTCTGCCATTCCATAATCAAATGGACAAATTTAAGGGGAGACAAGACAGTCCTCCTACCGCCCTAAGCCTCCATCAGGTCTGACTGTAAAATTATTGGTTTACTTTACTTTGGGTGTAATATGCATTTGCAATGTGCTTGATGCATTTCCATATCCTTTGTCTGGGCACAACTGCAGCCTTCCCACCCGGTTGTGGCCTTTATTTACAAACCCTAGCCCAATGACTTTAAGCCCAAATACAGTGGAACCCGTGGATAACGACAACCCCTGGATAAAGCCCTCTTGACCTCCGGTCCCAATTTTTTGGTTATAATACATTATTAGTAACCATTGAAAACCCTGGAATAACTACACCCTAAAATAATGACAATTTTCTGGTCCCGGGCGATGTCGTTATCCAGGGGTTCTACTGTAGGCATCAAGATAAGCCATGTGACTAATTAAAAAATGACAAATAAATTGTGCAAAGCACATATCTCTATCTACTATCTATGTAGTATGTACTGTAAAAAAAATGAAAAATAATAGTGCCAGTGCCATGGTGTTGAATTGCAATCTCCATCATTTCATTTTTATTTTTTAATCTCATCAACAACAGTTTATTAACATAAAAGTAAATCTATTTTTAACGATAATCATCAAAACATTTTGGATATCTTCGTCCAATCCAAATTCACTGAATATTCTCGTACACAAAATAGCTCATCACAAGGTGTTTATAAACATCTCAAGTGAAGAATTACGAGTAGAAAATAAAAATAATATAATTATAATTATAGGTACAGAAAAGAGAGAGAATTTATTTATTCATTAAATGGAATGAAATTTGAAGTCGAATGGGATAGTTTGTCAAAGGTGCTTGAGCCATATTATAACATGAAGGGTAAACAAAAGCACACTTCTCTATTTCTAATCCATCATTAAAACAGTGTGTTGCCTTTACGCCCGTGCCATCAATAATACATGACCTTCCTTGGAGAAGACAGCCCAGGATGAAAGGAAATGTCACTGATAACTGAGAATATCCACAATCGGCAGTTAATAAAGTCTAACAAGCATTCCTCTTATTACTCGTTCTCACAGATTCCTCTTCCTAAACCAAATTTACATAAATTTACATACTCCCTTTTTTAATTAATATTCTGATACTCCTCGTCCAGACTTTTCAGGTTCATCAAATAAAAAGAGGAGCAGAGCATGTGTTAGTGTTTGGCTGTAACTGTAACTGTAGTAACAAGGTATTGTACCTGTGGTGATTGTGGTTTGTAGATATACAAGTTGTATCTGTGGCATGGGTGAAAGTTCACACACACACACACAGGGATCAATTTTCTTGAAAGAGACAAGCAAAGCCAGTTTGCCTGATAAAGATATGATGATTGTCATAACCAAAATACCTACATAAGCAGCCAAACTTCCCCCCATGAATGTCTTGTCTAGTGTTCCTCCAGAGCAGGTGGATCGCTGGCACAGACCAGCTCCAGTTTCTGCCCCTCCATTACGTCCCCTTCACTGGCACAGACCAGCTCCAGTTTCTGCCCCTCCATTACTTCCCCTTCACTGGCACAGACCAGCTCAAGTTTCTGCCCCTCCATTACTTCCCCTTCACTGGCAACGTCCACAATGCACAGCTCGTCCCCATAGCTCTCCACCTGGGATGTCCCAAAATGCCGCTGGTCTTCCCCTCCTTCCCCTGATGACAATGACATGATCTGAGGATTTCTGGGAAGGCTTCCCGTCGTAATGGCCGGCTGGCTGTCTGTGGTGCGCCACACCTCCGTCTGGTCTTGGATCCACACCAGCTGGGGCTGGACCTCCGATGATGTCATCACCAGCTGACTGACCGAATTGCCGGTCATCTCAGACTGGCTGGTGGGTAGGGCAGCCCCATCCACAGAATCGGAAGGAGTGGTTATAGCCAGCTGAGGAGAGCTAGAGGAGGCTACCTCGTTTGACGCAATGATGAACTGCGTCTCCTCCTGAGGATGTGGGGTCGAATCCTCCTTCTGGATGAGCTGGGTCGTCTCTGTGCCTGGGGCAGACGCCAATGTTTGCACAGTCTCCGTAGAACTTGGCATGCTCACCGTTTCTGTAGTCTGGTGATGGTGGGAGATAGAAACAGAAATGACAGACTCGAATGGTGTTCTTAATTTTTTTCTTTCAAAGTACATAAGTTTCAATGTCATATTTTGAAACATTTGCATTTTCAGACTTAGACATTTTGGAACATTAGTATTCACAAGAAATTTATATCTTGAGATAGGTAGGCTAATAAAATGGTTTGTTTGTTTGTATCCAATCCTTGATGGTGTTGGGCCCTAACTCTTAACCCTTTCAATGCTAAGGACACCAAATTCTTCAAGATCTGCCTGTTCTTATAACAGATAACAGCTTTTGGCATATGCCAGGTCACTGAAATCTGATTTATCTGGTATAAGAGTAAGTATGAGCACATACATTTTCAAGATTTCTGCACATTTCCGTTGGGTTAGAATCAGATCTCGCTGTGAAAGGGTTAGGTCTGTTTACACATCATAGAGCAATTGGAATGTGATGATAAATCCCTGGAGGGCATGTTAATGTTATTATAGGAGTTCAACACTTTCTTGTTGGAACATCAGACCTCATTCAGATCCCCAGCGATGAAAGGGTTAATTTTCATCAAACACAAATAACTAAAACATTTTATCTCTACAGTTTCTCTTCCCTTTAATTTTAATAATATATATGAAAAATGATTTTTTTAAAATTAATTCATTACCTCTCCTGGGTTGAAGTACTGAATGATGTACTGGTTGCCTGGCAACATGGCATCTGCTCCCTCATTGGTCAGGAGCAGCTGTCCGTCCTGCTGAAGGATGATGGTGTCTGGGGAAATGTCCAATGGCTGCCCGTCTTCCGATACCACTCGCACTTGATGACCTTCACCCTTTTCGTAGAAAGAGGAAGGAATTTTATTGTAAGAGTAAGAGTAAAATCTACATCTCCTTCAATGCATTCTTTGAAGACTTAGAATATTAATGATAATAATCATAGTTACACTTAAGACCTTGTTATACCGCCACCTGTTATAACGCCATTTTTGCCTACCGCCAATATCTATTCAAGAACATTTATGATATGCATATAATAAATACTTCTCGTTATATCGCCATTCTCCTTATACCGCCAACTTAAGTATTTTTTCCACACCTGGCGGTATAATGAGGTTTAAGTGTATTTTATCCATAATGATAATCTTTTTTGTCCCAGAAGGCAGTAAATGAGATTACAAACTCTGCTGTAATACATGGCTTACATGGGGAAAAAATAAATTGAAATGAGGTAATTGGAATTATCAGTACACAGCTTTACTTCCACACATCTTTTGGAACAGGGGAAAACTAAAGAACAACTAGAAATATAATATATAATAATATATATATACCTTTCAATACTAAGGTTATTTCTTATGCTGCTAACTAAATATCAAAATCTTCAAGATTTGCCTGTTCTTCTTAATCCAGATAAATAAGATTTCAGTGGACTGACATATCATTATGCCAAAAGCCTGACATTCACACCTTGGTGAAGTGAAGCAAGTGAAGCTCTGTTTTGCATCGCTACCAATTTGACCACCACACTTACTAACTTACTTACAATGTGCAGAGAGCCGGCAGTCATTTGGAAGCATGCGCTGCTTAAGGTGTCACTATCTAATAATACTATGACTATAAGACACTTTGTGTTCTCACCTGTCCCAGACCAAAGATCTGTTGTATGAGGTTAGCAGTGGATACAGGCATCCCTCCTTCCTCCTGGGATCGAATCTGGAAATCTCCTGAGACGAAGGAAAGAAAAATATGGATAATAAAACTATATGATGTAATATGATACTTACAGCATTGTCGCTTTTGGCAAACATGGTATAGAATATCAACTCAGAAGAAATCATGCAACTTTTATTTTCAAATTCAGATATCAGATTTGTAGATCACCCCTGCCCTAGGTAAGTATCACCATAGAGTAAAAAAGTTAAAGTTAAAGTGGAGGCTTATATAGCGCTGATATCCACGAGTGCTCATCGCACTTCACACTTTTTACTTTCCCCGGCCAACAGCAAATATTGAAACACAAAGGACAAGACAAGTGCCTGTTCGGCGTGTTACAATTTGTTTGCGGGACAAAGACACTCATGTATGGAGGGCCAGGTACCCATTTTACTGCTGGGTCAACAGTGGGGTTTTCTGGTCCTGGAAAAAAATTCCACCTCTGAAGGAGATTGAACCCGGGACCTTCAGCACAACAGTCTCATGCTCTACCAACTGAGCTATTGCTATTAGCACAGAGAGCTAAGTCAAAAGTTTAACTGTTCAGGAGTTAAGGGATTCTCCTTAGCTTATACGTCTGAACGATGCGTTGGGTTTGTCTTTAAAAATCTCACCATATCCCATCAAATTAAAGTTAAAGGGAAATAGAAAAATGTCTCGTATCTCTTAAAAAGTAAAAATATCTTAAAGTTGCTACTGTTGCCTCCCACATTGACTTTGTATTGGTATCACATTGAGAATTAGAATGGGACCTGGACAGACAACTGACCTGTGGTGGTGACATGGCTAGGTTGGACTACTTGTTGGACCACTTGCTGGGCCTCGGTCAGCGCCTGGACCCCTTGGACTCCCGGCACAGCTGTTGCCTCGTTGAACTGAACCACCTGGAACAAAGGACAATAATAGTTTATTATTATAAGTTATAATAGCCGTTCTATATTTTTTGTTTCAAAGTTTCAAGTTTATTGGGCTTTGAAGCAAATATTAATATAGACATCTAATGGCACTCTTATTGAAGCTTAATAATAATAAAAAACTGTGTGTTTGCAAAATCAGATTTTATTAATATCAAGCCATTCCTCAATATTTTTACTTTAACTTTAAGCCAGAATCTTTATGGGGTTGTCTACATTTCATTTCTAATTTGCTTTTATTTTTTTAGTAGGTACTCCCCAATTTCCTTTTTGGAAGAAGGCTTCCAGGAGAGCTGTACATCTTGTGCATTTAATTTAAATTAATCAAAAAATATCATAATCCTGGTATGGGTGTCGTGAACTAGGGCCATTCCTTCTTGCAAAGATCCATTTCCATCTTAAACACTTTACCTTCACAGGCTTAATGAAATTTATTGTTTTATTTAGTTACTCATTGTATTATATTTATATCAAATAATATCCATTTTTGTTTATTACTTATTCATCTATCATTTTTGTCTATTTATTTTATTGTTTCCTGTATTATGACGCATCCCTATGTCTGTATGTAACATCGTAAAATAATTTCCCTGTTGAGGGATCAATAAAGTTATCTATCTTATCTTATGACCAACCTCCACTTCCGAGATCTGCATCTGGTCCATGCCAGCTATGTCCTGCATCTGGATGTGGTGTCGCACTTTGAGGTGGCGCTTAAGGTCTGACAAGTTGCCAAACAGATAGCCGCAGCTCAGGCATTTAAAGACTCCCTTGGCAGGAGAGCTCTCCTTTTGCGGAGGAGCTTCCTCGTGTATGAAAGGTAAACCCTGCAGAGACATTGGATCAGCATTGAGTGTCCAGAAAGAGATAACAACTGCATAGACCACACCATCAACAACAATAGAAAATAGTATAACATTGATTAAAAAAAAAAAAGACAGGCAGGTAAAAAAGTTCATTATATCCAAAGTTCTTTATAGCCCTCTAATTCTAATATCTTATCAAAGTATTGCTACCGGTAACAACAACATAAACCAGAAGATTTTTTTTTAAATCAATAAAATGTTGAGTTCCTAATAGTATGGATGCTGTGCTAAAAATTTTATGAGGCTATCAAAGACTAAGACACAAGAAAGGATGATGGTTTTTTTTAAATGAGAGAAAACATCCTTCTAAAGATGCATCAAGTGATTTGCTACTCAAGATTATGAAGATGCAAATGTTGCAAAGTATAGGGAATAAACAAAAATCCCAAAATACATATTACTTATTCCATATTAACGAACTGACTTTGCAATTATCAGTATTACTATTGATAATAATTAAAAAAATTCTCTACCACTCTATCATGACAAGGCAGAGATCTCAGTGATAATAGAACAGGATACGCCCAAAAAGAGAAGGAAAAAAATGTTTACAGTCAAAGTTAAAGAAATGAGGAGTCTTTACCTTGTGGTGTTTGGCATAGTGAATCTTCATGTAGCCGAGAGTGTTGGCAGAAAACTTGCAGTGCTTGCACACAAACCGTTTCAGCACGTCGTGTATCTCCATGTGCCGTTTCAAGTGGCTGCTTTGTGTTGCCTCATACGGACACCTAAACAGACAATGACCATAAGCTAGAAAAACACTTTCACTTTCACAGCAAGGTCAGACTCCAACCAAACAGAATATACAAAATATTCAAGATTCGTGTGTTCTTACTAATCTTGCAGTAGATAAATAAGATTTCAGTGGACTGATGGGCCAAAAGGCTGAAATTCAGGCTCTTGGCAAATGTCTGTCTACTGAAATCGTATTTATCTGGTATAAGATCGGGCACATTTTGAAGATTTCAATGTCTCAAGTTATTAGTTTGAGAAATAACCTTAGCAGTAAAAGGGTTAAAGATTCCTGTCAGACTGTCAGGCCTGACCCCTGCTTGCGTGTTTTGGGTGGGTGTGCGTGCGTGGGTGAGTTTGTGTGTGTCTGTCCCTGAGCACACTTCAAATAGAAGGATGAGAGTGATATACTGTATATATATACATAGTTTTCTACTAGGGACTGGTAAGCAATACTAAAATGAGTATTCATCAAAGACATTAGAAGAGTTAGACCTAAGTGTCTGGTCAAGTGACGGTCTGACCTAGGAGATAAAAAATGGCATAAATTTAAGTCATTGTTTACGTATATTTATTGCATATCAGGAGCCAAGATGGCGGACACTTGAGGTAATAGAATGATCGAGTCTCGCTCGCTTGGATCCCCATATGCAGTACGCACCATCAGACACTGCCAATAGAAAATCTGAGGTCTATATCTTCTAATGTCTTTGGTATTCATAAATGATAGAAAAAATAAGAAAGGAAAGTCTGGCCACTCACTTGTCACACTTGAAGAGCTTGCCAGACTTGTGGGAACGAACGTGCCAGCGCAGGGCAGTCTTCGATTTGTACTCCTTGCCGCACTCAGAGCAGGAGAACGGTTTCTCTGCAGAGTGGCGCAGCATGTGGGCCTGTTACACACACACACAGACATGAACACACACATACACATACACACAGACATACATACATACCCACACACACATACACATACACACACGCACACAGACATACACACACACACACAGACATACATACACACACACACACATAAAAAACACACGCACACAGACAATGACAGTACAGCAGAGTAAGGCAGCTAGTCAATAACGACATTGAACAAAAATGGCAGCAATGAAAGTGAAGTTAATTATAAAAAGTCTAGTACCACCAAGTTCCATTCCTACCTGCGGCCCTTAGTTTTTTCCTTGGGCAAGTAAACTTACTCCAATAGCCTCACCCCATCCAGATGTAAAATGGGTATTAATCCAAAAAGGGATCTGTGATAGACCAGCATCCTATCCAGAGTGTGGTAACCATTATCATTTGTCTGATTCACGCTACTGAAACTAGGACAAGCTGGCTCCATCGGCCATTAGGACTTACTTTACTCAAACTGCCCTTAATAGTAATAATAATAATAAGTTCATTTATAAAGGGCCTTTCACAGAGGTCTCCCCTTACCTGTAAATTGTTCTTGGACCGACACGCGTAGGGACAGATGGGGCAGGCAAAGGGCTTGATGCCTTCGTGAATCCAAATGTGTTTCTGTAGCTCTGAGTTGGCACGAATGAACACACGAGGACAGTGGGGACACTTGAAAGAGCGGCGGCCTGCGATATCATGCAGAAACAAAACCAAAAGAAGATGACTACTATTAGTATAAGATTTGTGTGCGCTATTGATCAATTGTAACACATTCTGATGTTAAAATCCACATAACGGCACTTAACACAAAAAGTGACGCAACTAAAGAAAATGGCAGTAGTTGTAGTAGCAATAAGAGTATCATATGTATCATTTTTACTATTATTATTACTAATGCTACCATTATAATATCTTGTTCTATCACAAACTGCCTCTGAGACAATGCACTGCAGTCGTCATATGTAAGTAAAGCAATTTTGATTTCAAACTACATAACACACCCATCTTGCCCTGCGGTCGTCGTATGTAGCCTGTCAGCTTCTCCATGGTCTCTTTGTCCATGTCCTGGTGGGAGTTCATCAGGTGAGCTCTCAGCTGCTTCATGCTGCTCGGTGGTCAAACACACACACAGGAAACACACTACATTATTATCGTGTCAATATGGATTATGGTTAATTATGTCCCTGACTTGTCACCAGGGTTTCCTACACAAGGTACAGTGGCTAGAGAGGAGTTACCACTTGGAAAAAGCATAAAATAATTATCTTTAAGAATTTTTGTTTCTTTCATCTCTTTATTCCATATAACTTGAATATTCAATTATGAAACCCAAAAAAACTTTCAAAAAATCAAAACTTTAAAAAATAAGTTTGTGAGAGTAACTTAAATATTCTGAGATGTACCTTGCGTATCGAACCATGGTGATGGGTCACAGATTTGATAGGGCTGAGTTACCAATAGGAAAAATGTCTATGAAGTAGCTTACTTTTAACACAATTATCTCTTTACTCAAACATTTAAAATCATTGATAATAAAAATTTTTTTAAAAAGGAACAAATGTAAATGAACCTTTTGTCTTTAAGCTCGTGACATTGAATTAGTTTATTTAAAATGTATTTACACACCCACCCACCTGTCAAACTTCTCTGAGCACTGAGAGCAGGACAAGCCTGTAATGCCCAGATGCTTCAGCTGGTGGTTCCAAAGACGTGTTCTAGTCGGGGCCAGGAAGTCACACTCCTTGCACTGGTACGCAATCTTCTCGTGCTCTCTCTCAGAGTGCCGACGCAGCCCGTCCCGCGTTGTGGCTCTGAAGCTGCACTGAGCACAGGCAAAGGGTTTGTCTCCTGGTAAGGAAAGGGTGAGAATTAAGTACAGCATGTTCATCGGTTGGTTGCAGCTCTGTGGCCTAGTGGGTAGGCAGTTGGCCTTGTGACTGAAAGGTCCCTAGTTCGAATCCGTCATGTGATGGCTCTGTGGCTAGTGGGTAGGCATTTAGATTTGTGATTGAAAGGTTCTGGTTCAAATCCTTCATGTGATGGCTCTGTGGCCTAGTGGGTAGGCAGTAAGATTTGTGACTGAAAGGTCCCTGGTTCGAATCCGTCATGTAACGGCGCAAAGTTGAGTCTTGGAAAAGGCTCTTAACTCCCATTGTCTCACCATACTCAGGTGTAAAATATAAATATACAAGCGCCTAACAGGCAGCATTTCTAGTCCTGTATGTTGAATGTTGCTGTAGGCCAGGGACCCCTTGTAAAGCCCTCTGAGCACGTTTAGTGGATATTGCGCTATATAAAAGCTCAAGCTTTGGTTGATACATGTTTTGTTTAACACCTTTTAGACACATATCAAAGGCTGAGCTCTTGAGAAAAGTTAACCCACTGCCACAGAGAGATGAAAGGTGGACTGATTTGAATATCTCACCCAGTCACAGTGTACTGACATCAAGCCAACTAGTCTTAGCACTGCTCCCATAATAGCGTTGTGTGTAAATTAAAGTACTATAGAAATGAACTTCATTATTATCATTATTATTAATGTCATAGATGAAAAAAAAAGCAAAGAACAAAAAATAATAAACCAATAAAAACATGTTACCCCTTTCACAGTGAGGTCTGATTCTAACCCAACCAAATGATCAAAATCTTGAAAATGTTATATCAAATTAATCAGATTTCAATGAACTGACATATATATGTCCCTCCTTATATATGTCAATTCATTGAAATCTGGTTTCTCTACCATATAACAACAGACAAATCTTGAAGATTTTGATGTCATTAGCATTGGAAGGGTTAACAGAGAGTGTTAGTATTATTTTAGAAAATTCGGTGGGGTTAGCATCCTTACCAGTGTGTGTGCGTATGTGCGTCTCGTGATCCATCTTGTTGTAAAACAGTCTGCCGCAGTATTCACATTCCTCTGAGCCAAAGGTCTCCCTCATCTTGTGGAAGATATCCAGGGTCATCTTGTGGTAGCCCATGCGCTGAATGAGGGACTGAATCTTGTCGTCCTTGGACACGACCTTGACCTCCGGGGCTGTTCCTTCCTCCTCCCCCACGACAGCCTGCGTGTCTGCTGTTCCCTCTCCACTCGGAAGCTGCTCAGTCATGTGGTTGCTGCTCTCGTATTCAGTATCTACGGTAATGGACAATGAAAAAATGGATAATACTGTAGTAATCATACTACTGATGAGGATGCTAATAATAATATGATAGAGTAATACTAGTAATGATGATCATCTATGATAAAGACAAAAAAGAAGATGAGTTTGATAAAGGTGGAAAAAGAAGACAAAGATTGTGAAGAAGAAGAAGAAGAAGAATACGAAGAAGAAGAATTTTTTTTTTTTTAAATAAAATTATTTTCATCTTCAGGGCAAAGTGGCCTTGCGGTAAGGCATTTCACTGGCAACCCAACGCACCGGGTTCGAGCCCCGCTTTAGCAATTTGTAGGCAAGAGATTACCCGCAAATTGCCCATTGGGACAACTTGAATGATTCCTGTTGGCATTGAGCTTAAACCCGATGAATAATCTATGTCCATTCTTAGGGAAATTCTCAGACAGTCTGTGTGTAGTAATTTAACTGTAAAGATGCTTTCACACCAAACTTGCAAAAATTATGATATACAATGTTAATCACTGTAAGCAAACTCTAATACATAATATGTGATACGATGACAAATTATAGTACTGGGTTGTTTTTTCACAAATCGGCCATTAAGTTCTTATTATCATCATTATTATCACTTTAACTATAACCATGTAAAAACACTGACAGACGGCCAGACAAACCACTAAGAGCCTTTTATTAATATTATGGAGTAATATTCATTTAAGAATGAAGAAATGACTCTGGCTCTATACACCATTTAGTTCCCAAGCACTTACTTTATAATAAATAAATAGTTTGAATCTTAATTCTGAAAATTAAAAAAGTGTATCATTACCTGACTCTTTCATTGCAGAATGTCCAGCTCCTGCCACCAGCCCCTCCTCACCGTTGCCCCCATCCTCCCCCAGGTTATCCACTGTCTCATTCTCTTCCTCCTCCACCTCAACGCCGTCTTTGGAGGTGTGCTCCTCCCCCTCCCCTTCCTCCTCCTCTTTGTCCTCTGTGTCAGAACCAGGATTTTGGAGTACGAGTAGAGAAGTTGCTGCCTGGTCTGCTTCGACAGCAGTGATCTCCCCTTCTGGGTTGGAGAAACACACAACAGCATTAATAATAATAATAATAATGGATGACACCACGAGGAGACTATCCATAACCTCCATAATTATCATTATTGAGTAATATTCACTGAAGAAGTGACTATTGGACAAATAGGATGTATCATAAATTTATATCATATCATATACTAAAATAATATAATTCAAAGTTTAAAAAATATCAAACCCCACCCCCAATATAAAAACTCTGTAAAGTAAAAGAATAAATTGAAGTTGAACCAGTTGTTTTTTGATAAATGAAAACAACCAAGATGTACACCAACTCTTACCAGGTTAAAAAAAACCCAAAACATTTAGACTTTTACTGGGACCTAGTACCTACCTGTTGTTTCATGGCTTGATTTGACCTCGTTTCCACCTGTTTCTTTGGATAGACTGGTGTCATCATTGGCAGAGCCCTCTGTAGTTCCAGACTTTGAAGGCACACCCTCGTTTCCATCGCCTCCACTTTCCATCTCTGCAGAAATTAATGCCGACTCTTCTGCCCTTTCACCTACTTTCACAGGAGTATTTGGTAGTGCATTATTTGCCGTAGGGGTACCATCTGACACAACAAATTTAGACAACCCATCTTCTTCTTGCGACAAATTCATCATTTGGTTCTCAGTTTTAATAACAGTCTTATCCTCAGCATCATTTTGCGTGGCCGACTCTTGGATCAAGTCCGTGTACTCTGTGGGGAAAGGGAAGGCGGCCTCGGTGAAAGGAGTTGTTGAGATTATTTCCTCTTTACTTCCTGTCTCCTCAGTCCTATTATTATTAGGAGAGCTACTTGGCAAATTGGAATTTGACCCAGTTTCTAAGCTACGAGAGTTCTCTACCCCAGAGTGGGCAGGCTCGTCAGAGATTCCCTCGTTAGGTTTTTGTTGGTCGTTATGTCCACCACTGCCAGAAGTGACTGGGCTGGCTTGATTGGTCACTTCCTGTGGGTTGTGAGTGGCATCCTGTGGCAGGTCTGTGAGGACGGGAGGCAGGTTGATGTACTTGCTTCCTTCTGCAGAACCTGCCACAGGCTCTGGCAGGTAGTAGGACCTGCAACACAATACCATGTAATATACATATCAAGAAGATCCCTTAAATGGCATAGTGGTGTAAAATATGGGGGATGACCATAATTCTGTTAGGATGACAGGCAGGACTAAGACTGAGCTAACAGATACAAAATAGTTGTGTGCGTTTGCTTTTTAAGGGAGCACTGGAGAGAGTGCTGGAAAAAGTAAGATGATAGGTAAAGCCAATAGAGTAGAAACAGAAGTAGTGCCCACCAGAGGTGCCCGCCAAACACTCACAGCATCTTGGATTTAATGAGAAGGTAATGAAGACAAAAGAAAATATTGTATGACAAAAAGACCACAAAAAATGTATTGTTCCGAAAAGCCCTCAAAGAATCAAAACAGTGGGCTGATCACTTGCTTGCTTTTGTCTTGCTTTAAAGTTTTTTCTCTTGGTTCTGTGATTGGCTATGTTTGGCTACAGGGGTGTATCACATGTCCTATTGTCCCATGTGTCACCAGACACAAAAGCTCGGCTTTGACAATGCATGATGCACTATTAAGCAGTGATGCCAACACAAATAGACTCAAAAGGAGGAAAATAGCCAGATTTATAGAGACAGAGAAGAAAAACCAACCAAAGAACCAAATAAGAGGTGAAGAGGAGGAAATGTTATCAAAAAGGAGGAATTCCTCCAACTGGACGAAAATTGGCATCACTGACTAAGTTTAAGGGAGAGAAACAAAATAATAATTTAAAAAAAAATGCATTCCAGAGTTCTTCGACAAGATCGTAGGCCGCAGGGTTTTTTCATTCTTCACCTGTTGATGCATTCCTGCAGCAGTGATTCCGACATCAAGACTCCGCTCTCCTGGGAGGAGCAGTGCTCCGTGTTCAGATGTTCTGTCAGTCGTGCAATACTCAGGAACTGTAAACAAAAGACAAGAGTATCCATGACTGTGATGTATGCAGTAGTAGGTAACTTGCATCAGTGTGTTTCACTCTATGCTGATACTATCCATGAAAACACAGTGCAACCCCTGAATAGCGACACCCCCTGGATAAAACCTCTTGTATCCATGAAAACACAATGAAACCCCTGAATAAGACCTCTTCTATCCATGAAAACACAGTGCAACCCCTGAATAGCGACACCCCCTGGATAAGACCTCTTGTATCCATGAAAACACAATG
>JAUEKZ010160451.1:0-14605 GCA_031471865.1 Melibe leonina | reverse complement strand
TTTTTTTATAGCGGAGGTTTAGCGGAGAATCCTCCAAAAGCGGAATTCCGCTAAATAGCGGAAAATTGAGACCTATGGTTTTTGAGGGGTGTTTTACTTGGTTAGGTTTAGTATGGTATTGAAAAAAATTCAGATTGGTGGTATAACGAGATCTAATAACATTAAGTAAGTCATGAATGTTACAGATAAGTTGTTGGCGGATGGTGAAAATTGAGGTTTTTTGGTGCTTTTAAATAGTGGCATTGTGGTAAATACGTTCAACAGTCAAACGCTGATGGTAGGTCAGAATGTTGGTATAATGATGTTTGAGTGTACTGCGACTTAGGCAAGCAGACGCTCAACTTGGAGGGAATCTTGAGGACATGGTGGGGTGCTACCAATTTAAGCAAATTCTATGTCAAATCGAGAGCGCTCTAGACAACTTAACGTGCTGTCACACAAAAATAAATAGAGCACTCGCTCAAAGATCTCACCTGGTCAGAGTATGCCTATAAATTGAGCTATAGCATCAGTGTAAGGATAAGGACAACTTTCAATAATCATTTCTATCCTATATCAAAAATAAAAATGAATGCCCACAATATTTAGAACCAGTCTTACCTAGTATTACTGACATCCATGTGCGTAGTGCTTTGCCTGTGACTGCTCGCAAAGGCTGCCAGTTTTTCACGATCATTTTCATGAAGAACGCTCTTACTATTCTTATCATTCAGTAACTCACGAATCACTTCAATCTGTCTAGCCTAAGAAAGGATAACAAAAAAATTTCAAGAGTACATAATATAAAAACCGATTACAAAAAAATAATCTTTGAACATTTAGGCATAATGATAATGCACAAGGAGAGTTTATACACATATAATGTTAAAAAAAAACAAGAAAAAAAATACAATCCAAAAACAATTAATTTCTTCATAGATAACAAGGATCGCCTGCACTTTAATGTGCCATAGAAAAGAAAATCCACTCTGATGGCCCTAGGGCATTATTACATTTATCAAAACTTACATACCCATTGGACTGGGATAGTGACATAATAGATGTGAACCATCTCCAGAGAGTGCAAAGCATGTCCCAAGATACAGAAACAGAACTATAGAGATCCAACCATTATTATTAGCTACATAATCTGGTGAATTGGAATTCATCCTGTTGCAAATATTTGATCAGAAGACTTGATATAACTGACGAAGAGAAAAAAAAAGGTTAAGTAAAATGGATTTCTTCTGTGATGGAAAAATTGTAAAATTACTTCGCAAAGAAAGGCATTACCATATCTTCTTTCTCTCGTTCAATGGTTTTACGCCTTTGGAGTTCATATTCAGCTTGCTTCCTGGTGAACCAAAAAAGTATACACTTTCAAACCTTATAAATCAGAAAAGAAATTCTATAAACCATCTTTTAATTATAATACAGATGCATAAAAACACAACTTAAGTCTTAACAAACAAAGGAGCAAATAATAATAATACAAAGTTTTTCTAACACGCTTTACCCCGTTCACAACAGGCTCAAAGCGCAATAAAAGGTAAAATTACAGATCAAAGGTAGAAAAACAAAGGTACTCTCCAAATACATGTACATGTCAGAATGAGTTTGATCACTTATTCAATAGAACTTGGCTACAGCAAGACTTTCAGTTCCAGAAAAAAAAAACCTGCTGTAAGCCAGTTCCCGGAATGCAAAGGGAATTACCTAAAATTTCATTTAACGATCAAAATGATATTGTATATGAATATAGCAGGATCACTTAGATATCTACATATTTATTGGGTTGGATTGGTGCATTTAGCAAAAATCTAACTCACACAGACAAAATGTCAACAACATCTTATTCAAATAACAGAATCTTTGTTATCTGTAATGTATAGTGCACAATTTTGCACGAAAATACTGTACTAATTTGAGGAAGATGAATCCAAATAAGAAATAAGACTATCTGTATGATAATGTTCCAGTAAACAAACTTGGTAGCTGTAGAGGTGATCACATTGTATCTGGTGCTGCTAAAATGAATTCTACTGTGTAAACACAGAAGCCGAAACAAAATTTATAAGGTTTATTTCTAACATAAACATACATTATGACATGCTTTAAAAGAAAATGTAACCTTGTCGCATATCGTTCCAAGAGGATCCATCTCAACTTTCTAATAAGGTTGTTCTTGACGCTTAAGACTAAAAATTAGTGACCCTATAGTGTTTTTCCCAGTCGAGGTACCTGACCTATGCGAAAATTTTAAATGCAAAACTTGCATATTCTGCGCTTGACAATTTTTCACTTCTGAAATCTCAGCTATTAACCCTTGCTTTCACAGCGAGCTCTGATTCTAACCCAAATCAAATTTGCCTGAATTTCAGGCTTTCGGCACATCACATGTTAGTTCACTAAACTCTGATTTATCTGGTATAAGCATGGCATAGGCAAATCTTTGAGATTTGTTATGTTATTACCGTTGAAAGGGTTAAGATAGCCACAGAGTTCATTTTTTGCATGGGATTATTTAAAGGCAGTTGTGAAATTTCATTTTTTTTATCAAAACTTCTTTTATGAGAAAACAATGCTGTTGTAATTTAATTTTATGGTCATTAATTTTTTAAAAATTATTTTACATTACAATCAACAAACTTGAATCGCATTTCCAATCTACCTTCTAACAAAACCACAGCACTGAGACGGCACTGCTACGTGTTCACAACGATATCATCAACCTGCTAGAGACTAACGAAAATGCTTCAATCTTGCTTTTTCGACCTAAGCGCTGCTTTCGATACTGTTGAGCATAAAATATTATTAAACAGAATGCGCTCTTCGTTTGGCATTTCAGGCTCTGCACTGAGTTAGTTCGAAAACTACCTTTCAAACCGCTCATAAAGAGTATCAATCCAAGGAGCATCATCTATACCGTCCAGACTAAATTTCGGCGTTCCTCAAGGCCCAGTACTCGCGGACCATATATATTCATACATATATGTTCACCATCTACACACAGCCATTCGGCACCATCATATCTACTTACAACATAAACCATCACTTGGCTTTTACATGGATGGAACACCTAAACATGAACACACACATCATCAAAACTTGCCAGACACTTCACATGGGTCTCAACAACATTTGCCGCATTCAGCATTTACTTGACCAAGAAATATGCAAGCTTCTGATCCATGCTCTTGTCACTAACAGACTCGACTACTGCAACTCTCTCCTCTTCCGGCTGCCACAAGCAACAATAAAGAGACTGCAGATGATGCAAAATAAAGCCACTCGTGTGATCAAGAAATCAAGAACAGGTGAACACATCACGCCAGTTCTACAGTCCCTCCATTGGCTTCCGGTAGTTAAGAGAATCGAATACAAGATAGCGTGCCACACATACACTTGCGTCCACCACACATCACCGCACTATCTTCAATGTCTGGTGGATATCCTACCCCAAAAATGTCAACTCAGATCCTCAAGTGCCCAACAACTAAAAAGTTTTATCCCAAAAAACAAATTTGCAGAACATACTTTCACTTTTTCGGCTCCCACGGTATGGAATTCTTTATCTTCCATGACAAGAAACTGTTACCTTTTCATCATTCTAGAACCTCAAGACTTAACTTAATCACTCTGTTTATCTATGCATCTCTCAATTTCTACCACCTCACATTGTTATTGATATATTCATATTTTCTTTCCTTTTCCTATCTTAGACATTAGTAGAATTCAATTAATTAATCAGTGAATGAATGTGTGGATGAGTGAATGAAGAGAGTTGCATTGTTAAGCGCCTCTGAGCATCAGGGATGGAAATTGGCGCTATATTAGTAATTTTTTTACATTTACATGAAATGTTGAATTTACATCATCAGTTATTTGTGTAAATTAGAAAAAAAAATTACAGAAGTAATTAATAGATGAAATTTTAGAATTACTTTCTGCGCAAGTCATGAATATTTCACACAAAATGTTGGCAGATGGTGAAGTTGAAGCGATGTTTATAGTGTTTTATAGTGGCAGATCTGTTTCAAAGACAAACGCTGGTAGTAGGTGAGAATGATGGTACAACAGGGTTAGAGTGCATTAGGTCTGGATTGACTGCTGAGAGGTCCTAGTTCTGTGCATATTTTCAGAAAAGTTGTTGATAAGGGGTCTATATCTCTATAACATTTTTTGGCACTGCACTGTCTCTCTTTAACGCCAAAATCATTGTTTAACTTTAATTTTTTTTATCATATCATGTAAATACTTTCATAAATATTGCATTTATATTTGTAAAACATATGTTCTGTCTTAGCTGATTGATGTAATGCATAACCATAAGTTCCCATCTCAGGATAATGTTATACTCATCTTAAATAACCGTTTAAACAATATTTGCTAATTCATCTTAAGAGGGATATAAATAAAAATTACCTTGCATGTTTGATTTGTGTATCGAGAGTAGATTTCTCTGCCTCCAAGCGTTTCAATTTGTCATTGAAACATTGATTTTCCTGCTCTGCAGTCAACCACTTTTTTCTGCACTCCTCTTGGTTCAAAGCAAAAGCAGCAAATTCTGAGGATATAAAAATGATATTTTCAAACTCTGCAATTAATCTAATCTTCAAACAGTTCATCTTGGTCCAAGGCAAAAGCAACAAATGTTGAAGCCTGAAAATTGCAAACAATAAAAATGAAAGTTAAATAAGAAAAAACCTTAAAACTTTACCCTGTTCCTGCACAGACAAAAGCTTACTTGACTCCCTTGATGGTCAGCCAACTAAATTTTTTGAATCAATCTTTTTATTACAAATTTCTATGATTAAAATTGCAATGGTTTCAACAGGACAAGATAAAAACTCTCCCACATGTTTCTTTGCTTTCATAATAAAAAAGTAAATTAAAATCCTAATACACAGCTAATCTGGATATTTGAAAAGTTTTTTTAAAAATTCACGTTACCAGCTTCACATCCAGCACGTAAGACATTTGACTTTCGCACAATGTCATCAAACTGAGCCACAAGGGAATATTTCTGATCAATCTGGATGGAAGAATAAAAAAATTGAAATTGATCACCCTCTGGACAAAAAGCATTCACTTTTGATTTCAATCATGTGTAGACTTGAGCCAAAATTCCTTTTCATTGTTCTGAATGAGAAGCTAAGACTACAAAAAAGGCAGTACAGAAAACAGTGCTGAGGAGAAAAAGTGAAAAAGAGGAAAATTTTTCTAATCGCATCCCAACCTGGAGATTTTAACATGATTGTCGAGACTCATGAAGCTTTCACGCTAGTCGCTCTCTGTTGGAAGGCAGTTGTGTCTATATGCGCTTAGAATCAACCCTAGCTTTGCAACTGAAGGCAACTTACAAGAGGGCCACTTAGTTGGCTCTGCGGAGAGTATAAAGTATAAGTCTTGATGGGTGGGTAGATGGCTGAAGTCCCTAACCATAAGAAATTCTGAAAGTGAATGAGTTTTTAAAAAAAGCGGAAATCCGTAAATCTGCAGAAGATTTCAGTATCTACTGATGAACCGTTAGTACCCGACAGGTCTCCAACCTAACTCTGTAGGCGTTGAAATCTTTAGTCTAAGTAGACTAAAATAGATAGACCATAGAGACTTAGACTTTGAAAACACCAAGGCCATTTCAATTTCTTGATTGATAGGTCTAGAAGATGTATCTAGATATGAATCTATCTAATTTTGGAGTTTCACACCTCAGATTCAAATTTTTACTCTAGATTTACACCCGTCAAGGTCTACTAAACTCAGCACTGGGTTAGAAAAGATAATAGAAGTTATAAGTTGCATCAGTGATCCACATAAAAAAAAGATAAGATTTGTTTTGTCTTCACATAAAAGTTGAGAGAAACAAACAGCCTTTGATAATCTAAACAAATGGAATTCACCTTCTTGTTTTTCATCTTTCTTTAGACCTAGATATATGTTTCGTCAATGGAATATAGCAATAGCACAAATATATCATGCTCCAAAAGAATTTTCCTTTTTTGTAAAATGTATTGGACAATGTTGATTCATAAGGGCCGCCTTTGAGACGTTCAAAAGGAAGGACGAATCAACGAATGCTCCAGCCAATCATCATCACAAGTTTGCTTTTGACTTTTTCATGCAGGGGAGAGCACTGGTAGATGTTGCGAGTGTCGATAAACCGGTTGCATATGTTCCTTTGAACACAAATCCATGGGATAGATTTGGAATGATGCTGTGCATGTATCTAAAGATAGTATAGTCTAAGAGTGACAAAGCCAAACAAAATAGATTAATGGAAAAGAAGAAAAGTGACCAGAGGAGGGTTCGAACTTGGAACCTGCCTTATCACCCATCGCCTCAGTGTTAGAGATATCATACAAACTACGCGATATAGATTGTATAGTCTATATTATAGATAGAAGTTCTGAAGGAAGGCCTTCAAATTCTTTGCAACACAGGAATCAGAAAGAGTCATGGCGTCACAGAGATGATGTTTGAATACTAGGGTATACACTAAACTTCTGGTAGGCACTCAGGGAAATACGCAGCTGGAAGAAACTGGAAATATTCCTCAAGAGAAGGGAGGGTAACGCCCATACCTATTACACAAAGAAAAGATCAGAAAGAACATCCGCGAAAGAAACATTCGTACATGCAATGTCGCAACTATCTTCAATCACGAAACTGTGCCAAATATTGATTTGATAAGACTATTTATAAACGTCTATCTAGATGTTCTATGCAATAGAAAGAATAAGGGAGGTGTTAGAGGTTGGGTTGCTGGAGAAAGGATTTCATAGATAGTTAACAATAATGAAAAGATGATGAAGAAATAAAGACATGATATAAATAGACGTCAAGAGAATATATTATTCATATGCTTCTTCTTCTAATAATGATGATGATAATAATTATAATAATGATAACAATAATATTATTATTGTCATTATTATTATCATTATTATTATTATTATTATTATTATTATAGTAGCATGTCTAGGCACGACGTTCAAGTTGATAATAAAATTCAAGGAATCACCCGAAGAAGCCATCTTTACTATACCATTCTTTGAACAAGAATATTCCAGAATTTGCTGTCTTTGCCGTGAAAACAAGCATTTCAGTGACTCTTAGATAGCCTCTCAAGAGGCTATTTCTTTTCGCGGCGCTGGATGGTGCAGAATGAAAGTTTGTTTGCTTTTTTTGCCACGAAATCGCATGTGACATACATTAGATAGATAGTATAATGATGATAATAATGATTATGATGATAATAATAATAGTACCAGGTGGGGTAATAATTGTTAATAATAATTATTATTATGAAAATGGTGATCATTGTTACTACGGGGTACTATCATACTTATTTTTAAACACGGTCAAATTCGTCATGAAGGGGATGTGTCTCGTCATAAAGAATACTCTTGGCCTTTTCCGTCGTTCTTGATTCACACAGTCTGTCAATGTTGACCAGTCTTCTACCTATCACGTCACTAGCCTTCTTTATAACTTTGTCGAGTTGATTTTTATCACTGAATGTTATGTTACCACCCCAGCATGGGATGCCAAAGGCCAGAATACTTTTCAAATTGAAGTTTAGAATATTTGCATGAGTTTATTATCAATATTGAATTATTTTAATTTTCGTTGGCAATACTTACGGGTTTACGTTTTTTAATCATGTTTTCAGTGTTGTGGCTCAAATTTATTTTAATTTATCGTCAATAACTAAACCAAGATATTTAAAAGAATTAAACAATTATTATTTAAAAGAACGTCGTCCTGTTTATAAAATGATTTTCTAAAGTCTATTGCCATTTCTTTGGTCTTATCTATATTGAGCTCAAGGTAGTATAGTTATATTTGCACCAGCCTACAAAAGTGTCGATCTGTGGTAGCGGCGGTCTTTGTCGTCCGAATTAAGTCCTGTCAGTACTGTGTCGTCAGCGTATTTGTCAAAGATGCAGCCGTCATATTGTGGTCTACAGTCCGAGGTATATATTGATAAGAGGAAACGGGAGAGGACAGTTCCCTGAGGAGCGCCACTATTGGTTGTAATTTTGTCAGATATGATAGAGGGGCTGATTTGTACAATTTGTGGTCGGGAGGTAAGATAGTCAAGCGTCCAGAGGATAATAGATGTCTAAGGTTGCTAAATTCATGTAAATTTTAATGTCATCATCATTTTTATCATTATCGTTTTTTTCAGCCCCGGCCGCTGAAAAAAAAAAGGCTGAGGCCTCAAGTTTGTGGAAAAGGGTTGAAATTAGCGACGCCATTGCGGACGATTGCGTGAAAACAGGACTACAAACTACAAACTGAAACAACTGAGCTCTTACCAACTGGAGGTTATAAAACTCTTAGCGGATGTTATGAGTGGGAGGATCTTGAAAAGAAACATAACAGAGCGAAGAGAATACTCAGTAACCATAAATAGAATGATCTCAGGTTGTGGAACTATGAAGTTGCTGACGATTTCATGTCGTTGCAATACTGGTTAACCATCGCCGTGAGGAAAGGATCATTGATTGCCTGGTATGTTGCATCAGTAAATTGGTAATCTAGTTTGAAGTGAAATAATATATCGAGTTCTAACGGTCTATTGTTTGGAATGTCCTCTGAATTCTGTGTGCTCTGAAGTGTTGGAGACAAATTCTTTCTCTCCTCGGAAGTTTAACCCTTGTTAATAAACTTACAGCATCGGGGTTTTTTGTTTGTTTGTTAAAGTTTTATCATTACCTGTTATAATAAGGTGCAACGAATTGAAGCCCCCTCTTGTGCTTATTTTTTAGGTAAGGACAGTGTGGCATTTTCCCCCCCATAATTTTACCACTGCTGGTGACATGCATAGACCAATGATTTTTAAATAGGAATGCATTTCACTCTATTGATAAGTTTTAATGATTTAAAATAGTTACAAAATTAATAGCACCATTACTTGGTACTTGTGGAGATCGTAAATGATAAAAGAAAGCTGTAAAAACACCCCAGATAATGGCTTCAAGAAAAACACTAAAATTATAACATAAACATGATAAAAAAAATAGCTTTTGTTGCTGCTCGCCCCTCAGATTTTTTTCATGATTATAAATATAAGACTGCTTGAAAATGAATGGAATGCTTAAAAGTGAAAATCTAGATTACAGAAGTTTTTTGTGAAAAAGAAGTAAAGCTAACTGGTGTTATTAAGACTCCCTCTCAAGGTTAAAATTTATTTTCATAATGTAAGATTCAACCAGCTTTATTACGTCTTTGATGTTTTTTTCTCAACAAAATGTATTTCTTTTGCATAACTAGATTTGAAAAAAACCATCAAATGCACATATGGAAAGAGTCGGATTCTGCCAGACGCATCCGAGGCTTAAACCACTGACCTACTTGTTTTTAGGCGGATACAATACTGATTGAGCTACAGAGCTGATATGTATATTTCTTTGTAATTGTAATACTTAAATGATTGTTTATTTTTATGTCTGTGACATGTTGTTATGACTTGTAATTGACCTGCAATGAACCTTTCAAATGAAAATATTTGTTACAGAAGTGTGACAACGTGCCACCTGCAATAATGGCAGACAAAAGGGTCACCTCAACCATCAACTCTTTGTTGGAGGACACATCCAAGACAAAAAAGTTGATGACTTCCTCATTTTCAAAGACAAGTCTGTCCTCTAGTAAGCTTTTTATACTCTTAGAGTCCTGCAAACTGAAACTACTTTAAAAGAAAATAAATTTGAATCTGTATTTGTGTTAGTCCATCAAAGACAAGATTGAAAGCTATCCGTCATCTATAGAGTAGTACAAGGTATAAAATGAAGGAGGTAGTAATGGTATTGTTCAGCCTAGATCCCCATTAGTTTGCCCAAAGAAAGGCATGGGCATGTGTTATAAAGAAGGAAATGAGGAAACCCTCAGAGAATGTAATGTTTCCCCTAAACAGATTAAGACACTTAGCCTTGAGTCCCTATATGGAAAGGAGAAGAAAGTTTTGCTTCTGAATTTGTTTGCGTAAAGAGTTAATTAATGTAAGTGACATGTGTATGTGTCTTTTCAGATCTTTTGGGCAACTTGTCTGGCAGTGGATCATCTAAATTTGGGACAACTTCCTCCCAGCTGAGTCTTACTTCGTCTCTTTTATCCAAATCGTCTTATTTGACCAGTGGCTTGAGTTTGACATCCAAATTAGATATTGGACATCCCAAGTCTAACATAGCAAGTGGATTACAAAACTTAACGCTGCAAATTCCTAGCAGTTTGACTGAAAAGAGAAGGGATGAAACACCATCAAAGTCATTGAAAGTATCAGAAAAAAGCAAGTCAGTTGTTGTGAAAAAGTCCTCAGCTACAAAACGTGTTAGAAGCAAAGTAGAAAAAACAAAGAAGAAAAAGAAAGTGGAAACTTCCTCAGGTGAAATCAAAGCTCAAGATGTGAAAGAATACATAATTTCTTCACCTCATTATATGATTGAGTGTGATAATAAAGAGTATATGGAAGTAGACAGCCTCCCTGACTTTGTTTCTCCTGATCAGGATGCAAGACTTATGGAAATTGAAAACATTTCCAAAGCAGACATAACAGGATTTAAGGTTGGTTTTGGTGTTTTTATCTTTGGTTTAAAAAAAAATCTTTTTTGACATTCTATTTAGTGGAATTATAGCATTGAGGATTTTATGGAAGAATAGAATTTGAAACTGATGCTTGGATCAGTAACTGTTAGAAATTTTCACTGCTTCAGGGTTATAGTAAAAAATTGAATTTTTGTAAAAATACTCAATGTTTTGTTGACCTTGATAGCTTAACGCAAACTCTCACACATACGCACACAAATCAGTAGAACACATCAATACATGCCAGCACAATCCAGTTTGGATCGTAGAAATGAAGTTGTCTTGAGACACGAAGGATGGCATAACGAATGAAAAATACCACCGAAATAAAATAAATTTCTTCTCAAATAAAATGAACCATACTGTCAGCCAAAGCATTTAAAAGGACAAAGTAGAAAACCTTTTTAGATCAAATAACAGCAGAAAAATTTAGGGTAATATATCTAATCGATCACATGTTCTTTATTTTAGCGAGGTCTCATCAATTTAGTAAGTGGATCACTTGTTAGCCAACCCAAATTCACGGATAAGAAGGACCCAACCCGTCAGGTCATCATGGACAGTGTCAAGGCTGTGGTGCAGTTTGATCCAGAATTTATTCTCAAGGTTTGTATATCTCTCACATTTTTCAATAATGAGGAATGATGAAACATACTAATAGAGGAAAAAGAAGAGTGATGTATCTGGTAATAACTTTTGGCTATCGTCTGTGATAGCTCATTTTAGGGCTGGTAAGAATTCCAATCAGAGCAAGAACTTTTTTCTGGGCCTTCCTGATGGGAAATTGGTCTCTTAAGATGCAACAAATGGAAAGGCGGTTTGTAAAGTAATGGAAATCTACTACATTATGTTGTGCGCTTGTACAATCTGGACTACATAGCTGATACTCGATGCTCAGTTATGGGAATTACTATATTTTAAGACTTCTCATAGAAAAGAGCTGGAGTTGACTATTAATTTTTTTTTAAACTGCAGAATTGACTAAAATAGTAAGAATTGTGTCTGCAATTTCTTTCTTTCTTTTTTTTTTTATAACATGTACAATTATGAACAAAAAATGTTACAGGTAATGTGTTGGTGATTGGCAGTACAGCGAGGTTTTTAGTGTTTTTATGTACTAGTTTATTCTTTTCTGAGCCAAAAGTTGGCAGTAGGTGACAATGGTGGTCTAACGGGTGGCGGTATAACGGGTGGTAGTATAACGAGGTTTGATTGCACTTAGAGAGTCCTTATTTGAAGGAGGTTCTTTGCATTTGTTATTGTAAGATGTAAATGAAAGACATGTTCCCTCATGTTTGAAAAGGTGCTTTTAATAAGTTAAAGTTCGATGGTAGATCATTTCACAATATTCAGACCCACTTGAAACAAAAGGACTTTCCATCTTAGATAATTATGCTTTATAGTTCGATGGTAGATCATTTCACAATATTCAGACCCACTTGAAACAAAAGGACTTTTAATTCCATCTTAGATAATTATGCTTTATTAGCAAGACATTCTCTCAACATTGTTGATGAGGCATGTAGTTTTTAATCAAATCTATGGGGATTGATAACAAGTTTGATTAAAGGTGTAGGTTGTTGTTTTTTTCAAGTCCCGTGGATGAATCTCCGTTTTTATTTTTTCAGGTTGCTCTCTATTCTAGGAAGGAATTGAACATCAGAACAACTTCTAATTTTTTGCTGGCTATGGCATCAAACTTTGAAGCTTGTAAACCATACTTGAAAAAGTATTATAATGCATCCATTGCATTGCCTTCTGACTGGATAGAAGTTGCAGAAATATTTCAGGTTTGTGTCTACGTTTCTCCCCTCATTTTATGAATGCTGATGATGCAGAAGAGATTACCTTTTTTAATGAATTAATAAACACATGTTACCTAGGACAATTGCAATTTTTTTCCTTTTTATCTTTTACTGATTAAAAATCTAAATCTTGTTGAAACTAGTTGTAATAGGTCTTTGATTGAACATGGTAGTTTCATTATCACTGAAAGATATCGAAGTGTTCTTTCCAGTTCTCATGCATTTACAAACTAGCTATAAACTAGTTCATTTGTATAATCATTTAAATTACCCACACATCAAACCCTTTGTCTATTTTTTTGCAAATTTGGTTTTAAATAGACTTTTGAAGACAAGGATGTGAAAGTCGGATCTCTGTCAACAGCTTTGAGAAAGGTGATGATTTCTAGATTTGCAGTCTTTGATGAATACCAACTGGGTAAGTGAGGAAAAATAACGTTAAGTGAAATTTGAAAGTTGTGTAAAATTTCAAATCATTTACACATTGTTTAGTTTTTGTCTTTGATAAGAAATAGCATCCTAACTCATTTATGTCATATGACTCTGAATAAAGTGAGATAAGAGGCACATTAGTAACCGGCCAGGGGGAACCTGCCAAAATCTTGTAGTAGCTAATTATAGGAACAGGATGGCATTTGTGTCCATACATCCCCAGGCTGGGATTTTCCCTTTTAAAACTTATTTGACAGTGATCTCCTCACTCACCTTTTGAAAAGTCAAGAATATTTTTAATGGTCTGTCAAATGGACTAGAAAAACAATGATAGGCAATACAAACTGATTTTTTACCACTGACCAATTATCACTTATTTCTTAAAATAATAATGATAATGGATGACATTTTTGAGCATATAGCCACCAAAGTGCTTGATGCGCTTTTACAAATTGGAAATAATTTAAAAAAAATAACATGCAACATTATACATCTTTTAAGCGAGTCACATTCTAAAAGTAATGGGGAAGTATGAGTAAAGAATTAGTTTGTACACAGGATAGACGTAACACAGGGAGTAGACAGTTCAAAGTACTTGGTTATAGGCTTTACAGAAAAGGTGTGTTTTAAGTTGTTTTTTAAAAGAGTCGATCGTTTTTTGTTCTCTTACTCTTAAAGAAACAGAACCTTCAGCTACAATGTTTAGATGATAAAACCCTCAAGTTGGCTGTTGAATTTTAGGCATTCCTAACAATTCATACTATGTTTTGAATTTGTGATTATGGTTATCTTTTTTTCAATGAACAGAGATACAAAATATCTAAAATGATGTCAAATGTAGCTTTGATCCAGAAAGTCTTTATTGTACACATAGATAACTTAATAGTGTTGACATAGATGTGCCGTTTCTTTTCCTTTTTCTTTCAGCCAAATACAATAAGGACAGTTCAGGAAAAAAAAAGAAAGCCCAAGAAAATAAAGCAAAAGGAAATCCAAAAGGAAGAGACAAAAAGAAGAAACGAGGACTGTTTGATAGTGACTCGAGTGATTCAGATGGAGATGATGACCAGCATGCAAAAGCAAATAGACAGGTCAGATTGAAAATCAATTATTTGATTAAAAAAGAAAGAAGATAAAATCACCGATGATTAAATCCTAAACAGAGCTGTTTCCTCTTCATTCTACTACCAAGTTATATTCAATCAGTGATAATGATAAAGGGTGATACGTTTAAAATTATCTATGAAGTCTGGTCATTTTGTCACATTTAAAAAAAGTGTCCTGAAACAAGTTAAGACTTGCCTTTTCATAATGGTTATTTGGACTTTGATTAGCTTTTAAACTCTAAAATTATTGCCTTAATTAGTTCATTATTATTGAACTTGCTTTAATTGTCCTCTATCAGATCAGTGATGTATCATATGATGAGAAAGTGTCCGAGTCAGAATTGAGGCAACAGAAGTTTACCATCAAGCAGCTGATTCGCAAGTTACACATCAAAGCTCCCGTTGACCATGTGATGAGCATTATTGGAAAAAAGTAATGATTGATACAGTTTAGATAATTTTTGTATTTGCATTCAAATCATATCATTTATATATATTTTTTTAATTGAAGTCTTTGAAGGTTTTTTTTCAAAATGTTTATTTTTAACTAAGAAAGGATATCCATATTCAGTACTAAGTTTTTTTACTTTCATTTATCTCTTGAGACTTTCAGATATGACTCATTGCAAAATAAAGGAAAATTACACACCGTGTATGAATAGAGCACTTAAACTCATATAACCCTTGTAT
>JAUEKZ010160340.1:0-10866 GCA_031471865.1 Melibe leonina | reverse complement strand
ATATTTTTAAGTGGTGAAACTTTCTTGGCAGGAGAGCTGGGTTTTGGACTGTGTAAAACTCTGAAATTTATAAAAAACAAAGTTTTATTCCTGATTTTACAAATAAATGGAGGTGATGTGGACGAATTGTTAACCAAGCAGAACAGAGCCCAGGGAACTGGGTCGGATTCATACCAGCGCACTTCCGTTTTTCTTGGGCAAGGAAATTTACCTAAATTGCCTTACTTCACCCATCATTATTCATTGGTTGGAAAACAAATCTGCAATAAACCAGCATCAAGTCCAGAGGCTGGCATTTATTGCTACTAGTCTACTTTATGCTACAGACACAAGGATAAATTCTGAGTCAAAAGGCCAGTTAAAAGGACTTTCTCTTACTTTTATGAATAATGGAAATGGTTATATCTCTCTTCATTTATGATACAGTAAAATAAAAAGCAAAGATCCAACAAGGGTTTTGTCCACATATCACTGTCCAGGGAGACTACCTTTCGACTTGTGTTCTACATAAGATTCCAACAAAAACACTTTTCAGCAGCACTTATAACAGAAACAAGTTGCCAAATAATATCAGTGCTGCCAACCCTAGCCCATGAAAATGTGTACAATGGAAAGCCAAAATGAGTAAGATTTTTTTTAAATGCGTACAATCCTGAAATTCAGGTAATTTCAATAGTACTATGTGGTAAAAACTGCTAAAATTAGTGTAAAAAACGGGCAGCCACAGAGAACAAAAATCACCTGCTTTCAAGTTCACAAATCGTCATAAAATCACAGCAGGTACCCGCCATATATTTAAAAATGCACAATATTTCAGTTATCGAACTGAAAATGTGTAATTTGTGTTGAAAATGTTTTCAAAACACAAAAAAAAAGATGGATAGTGACAAGGCCTCAAGGATTGGTACGGCTTCGAAGCGAGCATTGTCAACAACGATTTTAGCTTGGTTTCACTTTGAACAGGAAGTGACAATAGTTCATTTCCAGTAGACAGTTACCAATGAAACGATAATTGGAATCATTATACCTATTGAAACCAGCCGTTGGGCCGAACGGCCTGTGACCCTTCTAGGGTTAAAGTGTACTTTAACCCATGTGAAGCGTTGGTGATAGATAGGCACACTTCCGGTCCGGTCATTGAGAGCGATCGTACTGAATCTAGACACGCACCATTTTTCTGGTGGCGCGCTTGTGGTAAATCTACACGACCTAGATACAACTCATGAATGAATTATTTTCTACTATAAATACAGTAATCATGTGATATGCAGTTCTTAAATCTGATTGGTCAATGGTTTAGCCTCGTTGCAGAACCATTCCCACGGCCTTTTCACTGTTTCTAGGTCAAATGACGTAGTCAGAAAGGTCGGCAGCCAGCGTCTGCGTCTCCCTATGTAATACTACTTGAACTTATTACTAACGCATACGCGTGTGGTTAGACAAAGGAGTTAGATGGATAGTACTAAACACGTAAGCTTATTATATCTATTTCTTAATATGAAATATGGCTGAGAACGTCAAAAAATTGTGTAAAATATGCATATTGTTTACAACTGTAAAACACCCCTCCGCAATGGACCCTGATAACTCAATGCATGCGCGGACTGCTGCATGTAATTGGATGATCGCTTCCGGTGTCACACTCAGATTTTTAAGGGTTAAAAAAGTGCATGAAGTTAATTCTTTAAAATTATTTTTTTCTACTTCTATCATTTTTGTAAAGCTATAGAAATTGAATAATGCATACAATCCTCTGCAAAATGCATACAAGCGTACGAAGAACGAAAATGCGTAAAAACATACATTCTTTACGTAAGGTTGGCAGCACCGTAATATCATAGATTGCATCTCAGTACCATCTGTTTGTCCCAGTAAAATGAGTAAATATTGCATTTATGAGCCAATTGCCCTTCCCAATTCAGTGTGGATAGCTTACTTATTCTCCTTCTCATTGCCATCATAATCGTCATCCGATTTCATCTCTGTGTCATCATCTGACTTCCTCTCCCCGGGTTCTTCACTGTAATTTAAAAAATAAATAGAGCAATCATGATCAGTTATTGAAAAAAAAAAAACTAGCAGAAAAATACTCTTATTTACCTAATAAATATTAAAGATAATTAATGAGACACAGGATGACAGAAGATGCAGCGTATAACTCAATCTCAAATAAAGCAAACGACTGTGTAAACAGAACTTAAATTGAGTAAAATAGATCAGAGACAGACAGACAACTAAGTTAGTGAGCCCCGTACCCAACTAAGTTTTGGGAATTAGGAATTAAATTATCATTTTACAAGGCTTAAGACATAAAATAATAGGTTGCCAATACTTTTTATACCACCTTTACTTTTGTGCAGGTCTCCATCAACAGCTAGATGGACATCAAGGCCATAAAAAAAAAACATCTTGCTCCGTGAGGAATAAATATTTGTGAAAATTTTAATTTCTTTAAAAACTTGACAAAACAAGAAATCTTACAGCTCTTCATCACTTGATTCTTTGGCTTTGACTGCTTTCTTTGCTGACAATTCCTCCTCTTCCTCTTCAGACTCATCCTCAGAAAGTTCACTCTCCTCCTCTTCATCATCACTGTCCAATCCTGAGCTCTCTGCCTCACTTTCCTCATCATCGTCTTCTTCCTCATCACTCTCATTTTTACTAGCTTCCCCTGCTTCTGAAATATCAATCGAGTTGGGTTTTTTTATATATTGAAAATCTTTAGAAAACTGACCGACATTATGTGAAAAAAGAGCATATCATTAAAAAGTGAAAGGAAGTCAACAGTCTTTTGAATACGAAGCAAACTTTTGTTATTATGAACAGTCAATTTCTCCAAGCAAAATGAAGACGAGTTAGATCAATGTGAAAAGAACATGAAGGTACAGTAAGGGATAAAATTTACTTCAGACGGGTCTACTATATTTGTACGTTGTTTTTAATTGTGTATTATACAATGGGATGTATTACTGACTGAAGATAAACGTTTCATATTTCTATTTGTAGGCAAAACATAAATTCATAAGTCTGTATAATTCATTGTATTGCATCTTGAGCTTCCTGGAGAGGGCCGCAAAATAAATGTACCTGGTTTCTCATCCTCTGACTCTTCATCCGAGCTGTAGATTCTCTTCTTAGGCTTCTTGCCCAACATTTTGGAGGTTTCTTCCAAGTCAGAGGCATCATCATCATCATCGTCAGAAGCATCATCATCATCATCGTCAGAAGCATCATCTTCATCCTCCTCCTCCGTCTTCCCTTTGCCTGCTTTGGAAGATGCAGGCTGAACTTCCTCTCCTGTGGATGCTGGTTCTTGAGCCTTTTTCTAAACGATATCAAACAAATGTACAATTAAGCCTTGGATATATTACTATGGAATCTGTCAATTCATCCATTGGAAAAAACTATCTGACGAAAATCTTCCATACTTGTCGACAGAAGCGGAATTTACAGACAAAAGAGACTTTTAATAAGTAATCTTTATATTAAGAGCTGATTTGATGAAATTTAATAGCAACTAAAAAGATGAAAAATAAGCAACTTTTAACCCCCCTCCTTTCTTCTGCCCAATTTATACTGCCCCTATAAATACTTTTGCAGGAATAATTTTGTTATTGACACTTTTCTCTCCAAATGAAAACCATTTACCAGGCCCACCATTTCATATTGTTATGGTCAGCCTTTTACTATGCAAGTGATACAGTGAGAAGACTGCAATGAACACACATCAACAGGTAAACGATAAAACTACCCATAAACCTCGTTATACCGCCATGTGTGGGGAAAACACTGAGTTGGCGGTGCAACAAGAAGTGTTTATTATATGTTCTCAAATTGATGTTTGTGGTAGGCGTGAATGGCAGTATAACAAGGTTTAAGTGTATACAAAAACGTAAAACATTTTCTGCAGAATCTATCCACATTCGATCCATGCATACCTTAAAAGAGGGCAGCTTGGACATGCCAGACCGGATACCCAACAGTCCTCCAGTGCTGTAGCGATTGAAGCCAAGGCCTGACTCCATGCCACCGTCTTTGGACCAAGGGTGCCTCGTCTCAAACAGGCCTGCCAAGGCTGAATTGATGGCAGGTGTTTTGGTCGAGGGCTGGGGTTTCTCTTTTTTCACCTCATCGCTGACAACTTTCGTTGGTGCCTGAAATTAATGAAATATAAAAATAATGGTAATAACAATATTCATTTAATAAGTGCTTCCAACACCCAGGTTAAAAGAGTAAGAAAAACTGATGGGGATCTGTACAGTATGGGGACAGTGTGTCGATGGGCGTTTAAGGGCAAAGGACTTTTCTAAAAGTTTGAAATTGAAAGCTAAATGAGAAATACTGTATTTCATGGAAGTATCATTCAAGAATAAACTTACAAGTATTTCTACCTCTGTCTTTTTTTAAAAGAAAAAAGCAGACAGTACAAGTTTCCGTAAAAATGATAGGAAACACTGTTCAGAATAGAGAGTGACTTTGACTTTGACCTAATATCAAGTGTTTACTGGACGTTTACAAGTGCAGTTAAGTTTTACATAAAGATACATTTTAATGTAGCTAAAAAAGAATGTCAAATGCAAAACATGTAATAAGATAAAAAAGATTAAGGGATAAAAACATATTGAATAAGTTAGTCAGTGTAAACTCCAACATAAGGAGGTGAGCTTAGGGATTTCAGTTGATAAATGAACCATTCTTAAAAGTAAAACAAGCATTGATATTGAAAACCTTAACTAACTTAAATAAAAAGTTTGAATTACCTCGCTCCATACTATAATGATAACTCTAAACTTAAGTCAGAGTTTATTTCTCCCCACAGCAATGCAGCTTTTAAATTAGATAAATAATCCTGGCATTAAGAATTATTATATATAATTGTATTCTATGATGATCCTTCACATGAATTCTACCTGTACCTCATTATATGACAGCAAGAAATCACAACTTTTTAATTATTTTTAATATTGCAATGCCCCCATCTAGCATTTTTGTTAAAGCATCCTTTTAATCATGAGATAAAAAATATTCTACTGCCCATTGTGTACAAACACAGTCTTTCTAGAAAGCAAGTGACTCTGTAGTTAGTGACCACATTATAGAATATGGATGATGCCTGTAGACACAACAGGGAAGACCAGGACTGAGCTAGCAATACAATACCATCGTGTTGTTGAGAGTGCAGGAATAATTCAAATCGACAAAAATTTCAATTTGACTCCAGACTTGACTTTAAACAAAGAATGCCTCTAAGAAAGAAAACAAGTCAAAGGTGTGCAAGCAGTGCGATGAAATCAGAGACAAAGGAACAATTATGAATTTTTTTTTTCAGGCTTTTGGCATATTATGTCAGTTCACTGAAATCTGGTTTATCTGGTATAAGAACATGTACATTTTAAAGTTTTTGCATATTTTAGTTGGATTACAATCAGACCTTGCTGTAAAAGAACTAAAAGGATGACTGGACCAGTCAGCTAATTAGCCCAAACTCACCTTGTGCTCCCGTTCCTGCTGGTCCCACCAAGTCTCAAAATATTTAAATGCAGACGTCTCCACCATCTTTTTGCACAAGTCCTTCTGCATGATGGATTTCAGCTCCGTGACAAACTCTCCTAGAACCTGAGAAAACATTTTGGTCACATACTCTCCCTCCGTATCATAATCCGAGTCAAACACACTGTGGTAATTGTCCAGGGCTTGCTGCTGCCAATCGTTGCTAAATGTCTGTTTGCTGGCCTCGTTGGAAGGGTTCACTTCCAGCCGCTCTTCCCCACTGCTCACAGAGTCCAAGCTCATCCGATCATCTTCAATCTCATTATCCGAATTAATGCCATTTTGAATCTTGTCATTATTTCCTTTCCTGGCCTCATAATCAAGGTCAAGACAAGGACCCGGGGAAGCTCTCTTCCCATTCCTAACTTTCCTATCCTCAACCAGAGGAGAGGACTGGTGAATTGAAGAGAAGCTCTCACCAGTTTTATAATTACTACTCGATCCAGGTGGAATGAAATATGAGTCACCACTTTTGCCATCATCAGCAACAGACGATTTCCCTTTCACTCCACCCATCCTACTTCGAATTTTCCCTCCTTCATGTGAGTCTGGTAAATTGAGCGGGGAGTGGTGGTGGTCAAGAGAAGGTGTTTGTGTGTACATGGGAGACGGGGTTGACTCTATGGGAGACCCTGACGGCCATGGCCCTGGGGGTTGACCTTTAGCCCCCCGTTGCCAGACGTCCATTGGAGGAGGTCCTTGGTGTCCCGGAGGCAAGGAATGGTGAGGGTGAGGGGGGCCAGAATGGTGCGGGGGTGGAGGCCCCCCCGGGTGGTGTAGAGGAGTATGAGGTGGCAAAGCACCAGCTAGATGAGGTGGGGGAGGTCCTGAATGGTGAGGCATCTGAGGGGGTGCATGGGGGTGGGAGTGTCCTGCCAGAGGTGGGTGGTGGGGCGAGGGTGGTATGTGGGGATGGTGGGGCGGGGGATGATGATGAGAATGATGTGAGCCAGGTGGCGGCAGCCCTGGGTGGATGGGGGGCATGTGGTGAGGATGTGGATGGTGAGGGTGGTGAGGATGCGGCAAAGATGAGGGGGCAACAGGTGGTGGTATGTGAGATTGCGGTGGGGGATGACTAGGCCGGTGCCTGGGACCATCCCAGGCTGATGGGTCTAGAGGGGGGTGGTGGTGGTGGTGGTGATGAGAAGGCGGTTGCTGCTGTTGCTGATGCTGAGGAGGAGGTAGAGAGGAGTTGGGTGGGGGGGCTGTTACTTTTGGAGATGGAGATGGAGGCACGTCCGATTCCGAACCACCAGTTTCGGGTCCGTTTTTGGCTTCATCTTTATCCTCACTGTCTCCACCAGCTTGTAGAAGACTTTGAATTCGGGACTCTAAGCTCATGAAGCGCGACTCTTCCTCCGGCTCTGTTTCAGGAGTGTCAAGTTTTTCCTCACTGACAGGTTCCATGGGGATTTCTTTGGGTATTTCTAAAACAGGTGGCTTTTCTTTCCGCGGGTCTTTGTTAGACGAGAAATGGACGGAGTTATTTTGACCTCTGGTGTTCCATTCATTGTTTCCATGATAATCTTTGTTACCATGGCCTCCTCGACCCCCATCACGACGCCAGTCAGGCTCATCTCCACGGTCATTCCTCATATTGTATAACGAGGATGGGGGAGTGTCATATGCAGGAGGTGGGGCGCCGTGAGGCCCACAGTACTTGTCGTTGAAATGCGGATGGTGTGGGGTCATGGGAGGGGGGCCTTGATGGGTTGGTGTTTGAGGATGCGGAGGGTGCTGATTCTGACTATTGAATTGGGAATGGTGTTGGTGATGGAGGTGGTGCTGGTGGTGATGATGTTGCTGAGGATGGGGGCCAGGTGGCAGATCATGATGGTTGAAGGTGAATTCATTGCCAGACGGCGGGTTATTGGAAGCCACTATGGGGGGGTGCATTTCATAAGAGGAGTTTGAGCCAGGTGTGTAGTTGCTTTGGGAGGAGAAAGGTGTGGAAGGGTTCACAGGCGGTTCCGTAGATGAGCTTCCAGACTCTGATGCTGAACCAGGCTGTGGTTTTTCCTGATTCCGATATTTGAATTTCCCAGGGTTCCTCTCGGTTTCTGGTTCAACATAGTCATATCGCTCAAGAGTGTCAACGCTATTTGTTCGAGTGTGCATTGGCGTTCTCTTCAGATCAATGTCAATCCTCGGACGTTCCAAACATTTTTCATCTATCATGCGCTGTCTTTCTTTACCTAATCAAAAAGAAAAGAAAAAAACACAAATTACATCTAATTTGGATCCAGTTGTCTTCATAGACATCATAAATAAAAAGAAAATGCACACAGAGATCGTATGATAATCACTTTCCAAAAATCTAATTTTAAATTCAAGCAATAGATTAAACTTGTGTTCCTCGTACACAAAATGAAGAAATTTGTCTCTTCCATGAATAGAATTTATGAACGTCAATAAATGATTTATCTAAACCCATTGAGTTTGACAAAAAAATATTTGAATTTTGAACGCTACAATATCTGAAGCCTTTTAATCCTCAAAATGGCAATATGACACAATCCAATGTTTGAAGAATGCTGGAATTCTCTTGCATACAGAATATGTAATACAGAGAATACAATATAACATTAATATTCTTTTTGAAACATGATAATATAGAAATCAGATATATCTTCATACCCATAGTGTCCAAAACTACTGTCATTATGTTGCCCATTTTGGATGTACGGTGCAACTTCTCCACACATGCTTTCGCTGACTTCGATGATGCAAACACAACCTGAAACACAAGTCATGTAAGAACCAGATGGTTAAGTATAAGATTTCAACTTATATTCAAGAAGTGGAAGATGAAGAAATGAGGAAAACTCAATTTGTGACAAAAATATAAATAAATACAGTATCGTTGCTTTCACTTCCCAATATTTCACTGAACTTTCAACAATGATATTCTTTGCTATTAATAAAAAATAAAAAAAGAATACAGACTTTTCTGTTCCTGCATTTTTATTTTTCTACCATGAAGTTAACTGACAAATTTCTTCTACAACAATAATGATATCATTATATGATTGTTATTACAAGAAAAGTTTGTTCCATGAATGGTAAAAAGACAATGCATCCATACTTTCCATAATTCTTCTACAGAGACTATCTTAACAAAGTGACATGTTTAAATATAAATAAGCAAATGTGAAGAAGAAATATTGAAAAAAGCCATTAGAGCTACAACATTCAGGCCATTGCTCCATTATCATATGATTTATTTAAACTTACTTTCCCAATGCCCATGTGCTTCTTGGTGCGAGGATGATAATAGATCTTCACATCCTCCGCCTTCCCAAATCCAGCTACCATGTTCTCCAGAAAGTCTCGACTGATGTTGTCGTTCAGGTTGCTGAAGGTCACCTCTTTGGCTGGGGGAGTTCCCACATAGTAGTTATCATACTGGGAAAAATAAAAAAAGCAAAAAAACAATAAAAATCCAACATTCAACAATGCAACAGATACAAAACTATAGAGAAAGATCATCAAGTATGGCAACCCTACCCAAAGTAGAACAAGTTGAGAGAAAAACAATTGGAATATAATTTTTATAAAATGTTCCTTTTGCTGAGACGCCAAACCAAAATTTGCCAGAGGAATTTCTAATGCAAGTCACAGGAATTTCCAAGCCCAAAGAGGAATGTCTGCGTACAAAACGCATATTATGAAACATAGAACATCTCTAACAAAATGCAATAAAATAACCATATATTTGATTAAATGGTGCAGAACTACCACATGGATGAAAGCAAAACAAGATACAATTCATATCATAAAAAAGGGTAGCATTAACTTTAAAACGTTATTAAAATAATATTAGCTCTTCCAGTCAAGGGCTTATGTCTATGTATTGACACAGGGTCCCTAGAGTGTAAACTTAATTGTGGTCATTCAAGACTTTAAGGAGGTATTTTGTCTTCAAGTCGCCGCCATTTTGGTTTGTCGTCAATCTTTTATTTTTAACTTTTCGCAGTCAACTGTAAAGCAGATCCAAAAATTACCTTAAAATGTGGGTTATATTTCTTGCAATTGTCTCTCTGGTACTTACATAAGTAATGTAGTTAATGGAATTTGTAAACAACCAAACACATCTCATACAAGTTAAATGTGGTATGTTTCTATGACAATATTTTTAGAAGACAAGGGCCAGAAGCAGAATTTGCCATCGTGATACCATTATGGATCAGGTCAGACCAGGGCCAAGCGAGTTAAAACTTTCAAACTTAAATCAGCAATAAAACGTCATTACTAAGACAAGCAACACTCTAATGCACTGAAAGGAAATATGAACACTTTTCTAGAATTTTAAATCAAGGAATGTTTTCCATCATATGATCCCCTGACCTGCTTTCCCAATCTATACAATGAATTGCTTAATTTAAAAAAATCTTCACCTTCCACCTAGGAACAGGCAAGTCTGCAGGTTTACGACGGTAACAAATCCTGTGATATCTGGGTCTTGGGTCCTTGGCATCCACCACTCTCCCATCCTTTAGAAATAAGTTAAAATTCTAATTTTAAAAATCAGCTTCTAGAAAACATGTTCAGAAATGTTAGCATTAAACGTAGAAATATCATACTAAGGTGGTTACAAAACAAATCATCAGCACTGTACCATCAGCACTGTACCAAGTATGAAACAATTTATAGCTTTACACAGCTATTAGAATAATATTATACTTATTTATACTTCATACAGTTTTCGTTTGTTTTGTTTCTTTATCGAAAGCTTTAAGGCATTTTCAAATGCTAAGGTCATATCAGCGCCCATGGGTAGGTAAGATAATAAGTTAGTTAAAAGGAGTGAAAAAAATATTGTCTCTCACAAACACAAAGAAGAGAGTAACACACTTATACCACATGAATCAGATTTCATTTAACTGAATTAAGGTTTTTGGCCTATGTCAGTTCACTGAAAACTGATTTATCAATAAGAACAGACAAATTTTGAAGATTTTGGTGTCATTAGCATTGAAAGAAGTCTATCTTTGATAAATCAACACAGCTCTAAATATTTGTGTTCTAATGTGACAAAGCAAAAACTTACATATGGATTGATTCCGTCAAATCTGTACACTTTATCTTTGCTGTGATCAAGCATAGGGTCAGCAATCAGCTTGTAATTCCTTCTACGCTTGTCCACATCCGCCTGTGACTGAGGCATCATTTGAGGATGTTGCCGCATCATGCCATTCATATCTGGTCAAATGAAAAAGACAAAAACAATGACACATTAAAAACAATTAATTCTATCATTTTCAATTTAAAAATTCAAATATAAAAAATAAGAATATCATAAATTTAGAATAAAAT
>JAUEKZ010160129.1:240-14613 GCA_031471865.1 Melibe leonina | reverse complement strand
TAGATAGATAGATAGATAGATAAATAGATAGATAGATAGATAGATAGATAGATAGATAGATAGATAGATAGATAGACGGATGGATGGATTGATGGATGGGTGAATGGATGGATGGATGGATGGATAGATAGATGTAGGGTAGGAGTAGGAAGTTTCCAAAGATTACATCTGACTCTGACAAGCAAGAGCTATGCTAACAACTGAGGGGGTGGGGGAATCTCAGAGGGTATGAAGTATTTAAAGATAAAAAAGGTAAAAACACGAGAGTGGAGAAAGAAAGGGAGATAATCGAGGGGTTTGTGGGATGAAGATTAAACCAACTGCGAGCAAATATTGATTCACAAACATCAATCATGAACGGTTACGTTTTCTCTACTGCAATCTCACGCTTTCGAAGATCGCACGATTGTAACGTATCTCTCCGAGAGAAGTATGTATGTCTTGTAGTCCGGTCTACGTGGAAGGAGATTAGGTATACCCAGGCGCCAACTGGGCCATTTTCCTAACTCTCCCACTGCAGGGGTGCGAGTCTAACCCAACTGAAAGATACAAAATCTTCAAATGTTGCCAGTTCTTATACCAAATGAATAAGATATCCGTGGACTGACTTATGCCAAAAGCCTGAATTTCTAATTTTGAGGATTTTGATGTCTTGTTAGTTTAATTAGAAATAACCTTACCTTTGAAAAGGTTCAAATTCCTTTTAACCAATAACGTAAGCCCAGTATGCTCCACAATATAGACAGAGTTTTCGGGCACAATTTAATAATATCTGAACGATTACTTTTTCGAAACAAAACAAAAATAAAAACAAAATAAAACAAACAAAAAAGAAAAGAAACGAACATAATCGGGTTTTTTTTAAATGCCAGCAGCCTTTGAATATTCCCACAATAAATGTTTTCTACCCCTTGATGTAAAGACTGGTGTCCGACAGGGATGCGTTATGTCAGCAATGCTTAACCCTGATTTATCAGGTATAAGAACACATGCATTTTTCAAGATACTTCATATTTCAGTTGGGATAGAATCAGACATCGCTGTGAGAGGGTCAATGCTTTTCAATCTGGCAATAGATTGGCAATAGACTGGCAATAGACTGGATTATGAAGTAAACCACAGAGAACGCCAGCAGAGGGATCCGTTGGGTCGACTCTGGTTAGGCTCGATATTGCAGTCGGTGTTGTGCCCTGTGTTAGGAACAGACCAACTAGAGTTGAGTTTTCACTTGTTATCAACAGTAGCAATAACATAGAAGAAGGGAACTGTGGGCATTATGTTGAAATATATAGATAGAATACCAAAAAACATATCTAAAAAATTATATGTAATGTATCAGATATTAATTTTCAAACGTATTACTTATTACCATTCTCCGACAATGAATTGTTGGAAATTATTATATGTCATAAAGTATCATGCTATATCTATCGTTGTGATTTTATGTAAATATGTGTTCTTTGGCTTCATTGCCTGTTGAAGGAATAAAACTTGTAAACTTGCACACCTGTCCCACATCAATACATATAAAATACAAGACAAATAGACTTAACAAGTTTCGGCATCCAATGGGATTACGGATAAATGCAAAGTACAGAGAAGTTATGACAATTAATATAAAGACCACCTACCACCTTTCTAAATAAAAGAGACATAATATATATATCTACCTATTTGGGTAGCATCATTATTCAACATCATGGTGGAGCAAAGGAGTATTCACTACATTCACTACATGCTCGGTAAGGCAAGAAGGACATTTAGAAGCATGGACAATGTATGGAGATCTACCCCATACCATACAGGAGATAAACTAAGATTGTACCAGGGCTGTGTGTCGTCTCTATGTTCTTAAACGGATTGGAATGCTGTGGAGGATGAATCATAAAGGCGACTGAAATCATTCCATACCACATAGATACATGCCTAGGATGTTGCGAATATTTTGACCCATGAATATTTCAAATGAAGAATCTTCGGAGAGATGCAGACAACAGGCTATAGGTAGCATTGTAAAGGGGAAGGGGTGGGGATGGATTGGGCATTTGTTAACCCTTTCAATGCTAAGGACATCAAAATCTTCAAGACTTCCCTAGTCTAACTCTAGATAAATAAAAGTGGACTGAGATATGCCAAAAGCCTGAAATTCAGTTCACTGAAATCTTATTAATCTAGTATAAGAACACGGGAATCTTGAATGTTTTGTATATTGGGTTTGGTTTGAGTCGGACCTCGCTGTGAAATGGTTAAGAAGAATGAAAAAGACTCCATTGTTAGAACAGCACTCCACCGTAGAATCCACAGGACGCCCGAGGGGAAGAGAAGGCAGTGAATGCCAACAACGACATGGAGAAGGACTGCACTGTGGAGATGGGGGTGAAAGGGTTACCCTGGGGAGGTTGGCGAAGCAATGGACGGTATGGAAGGATTTTGTTGTTTCCTCTAGACATCCCTGGATGTAATGGGTAATAATAGATAGATAGTAAAATCATATTAAAAGTTAAAATGGACCACGGTATCAAGGAATGCCCATAGCGCTTTGTCCTCACCTCCGACATTGCTTAGGAGTAGGGGAAGCTATTTACCACTGCGGCGTAGAAATGGGGATGAAGTTTCCCTTAAAAATTCATCAGGACTGATTTTTATCATTCCAAAGACTGCGGACATGAATGAATGCAAAACCGAAGCTTCTCTTTTAAATAATACGATGAGATAAGGCACGTACCACCCCGAACGCTGTCATTTTTAAGACAGAGAATTGACTCGAGTATAATAGGAGATTGGACTGATCAAAACTCTTGGCGGCCAGACAAACCCCCCTCTGCCAATCTCTCTACTCCCCACCCAACGCCCCTCTCCTGTCCCATAAAAAAAGAGGGAAAAAATGACAGCCAAGAATTTTAGAGAACCAAAATAGAACCGCCAAAATAGAACCGCCTATACTATCTACGGGTATTTCAGCAACTGATCTGAGGTTTTTTTTAAATTGCGGGGATGAAGGGGTGGGGGGGGGGGGACAGGCCTAGAATATGCTATATGTAATTATATTTCGCTGTATTTTTTATTTTATTTTATATAAGGGTTATGTTGCGGGGTCATTTTTTCTTTGAATGATTTTTTTGTTTTAATTATATGTAAGTGTGCGTAATATTTGTATGCGTGTGTGCTTGCGTCTGTGTGTGTGTGTGTGTGTGTGTGTGTGAGAGAGAGAGAGAGAGAGAGAGAGAGAGAGAGAGAGAGAGAGCGTGTGTTGTTTTTCAGGTATGAAGTTAGATTTCTTGTCTTTATGTAGATATAGCTTAATGAGAGGGCGTATTCTTTTCCTTCCTTAATGGTTTATCCTCATCTTAGGTCGGTCAAGCAGCTCACAGAAACCAATGCCGAGCACTAATTACCATAGACACGAAGTTGCTTATCTTTGCCCGCACCGAAAGACTTCATCCCTTGATTTTATCACTGGACAAACCTTGATCGGTAACGGCTCAAACGATTTGTCTCGATCTAACTAAGTCTTCAGTATAATAGTTTTATAATTAGAATAGAATATAAGTGCCCCTGCGTGGTAAGCCTATTATTTCAGTCTTTATTTCTTTGTTCTTAGCCCACGACAAAATCCGCTTCATGTTTTTGTTTCGATGAAGCCCACCACACTTCCTTCTCTGGTGCTCCATGGTGCAAGGATTATGCCTATATTTCTAGAGGCTTTTATACCCCCTTCCCCCACAAGATCCAGGAATTTTACTTGTACTTTTTAAACAATCCATCAATATTTAACCCTGTCAATGTTATGGATATTTCTTATGCTTCTGGTCTAACTAGATATCAAGATCTTCACGATTTGCATGTTCTTTTTCGAGATACATAAGAATTTAGTGAACTGACATATGCTGAATTTTCAGGCTTTTGGCATATTATGTCAGTCCACTGAAATCTTATTTATCTGGTATAATAACACGTTATTTTTCAAGATTTTGCATTACATTATTCTTCTTGGTTAGAATTGGACCCCGCAGTGAAAGGGCTAAAACAACGAAATAAAATCCAATAGAATCCAATAGAATCGTAGCCACTGGTGTTTGCAGGGCGTGATGTTTGTGTGCCGGGCATGACCAAGATGCCACCGGTGCTGAAATATCATCTTGTCACTTCTTGAATCATTTTGATTTTTCCTTTCCCTCATTCAGCCAATGTTGGCCATGCCAATCATGGTTATGATTTTATTTCTATAATCTTCTTCTTCTTTTTCTTCTTCTTCTTTTTCTTTTTCTTCTTCTTCTTCTTCTTCTTTTTCTTCTTCTTCTTCTTCTTCTTCATTTATTATTATCATTATTATTATTATCATGACAACACTTGTAAGATCACCCTCCCGAGGAGCATCTTATCCCAAAGAACGTGCTTTTCCTTTCCGTATTTAGAGTAGTGGCCTCCGGTCATTCTTATACATCTTCTTTTTCAGTCTATTCATAATTTCACGACATTCCCCTTCAAAATCCTGATACTTATAAGATGATGATAAGATTAATGAAAAGTAATAAAAAGTATTTTACCCACCAAATGCAATGAAAGGATAGATGGATAATGATAGACAGCATTAAACCTTGTGCTCCATGACCAAATCTCATAACTAGAAGGAATATATATAATACCAAACAAACAAAAAAACCGGAAAAAAACTAGCAGACAATAAGAGACAGAATAAAACGTGCCTCCAGACATTTTAATGGGGTGACGGAAACTTGGAGACCGTCAATTATGCATTATGCCCAACACAAGCCAGGGCTTTGCACTCTTCAGAATCCTGTCATGGACCCATTAAATGTCCCATCCTGCTCGTTAAAGAGTCTACATGACCTACAGTACCACACGCATACCTCGTACTCACTCACTCCTCGTTCCTCACGGATAACTCGATCTCATTTATTCCTCCTCGTACGAAACACAATGCCTCCCACTATAATCATCCTTTGTTATTTTTGTGCATTACCAATATCTTCTGTATTGTTATCTATGTGTAAAGCTTTGGTATTTCTTATTTTGCTGGTCCGTTGTCTAGATTTCTCTGTCTCAGTGAGTTCGTGTAGTATGTGTTGGGCTACGCGTGAGCAATTTTCGGTATTTGGATTTAAGACTTCAGCCCGGATTCCATGTGTGCGTTAAAAGAAACGTTTCTGTGTACATTCAGCATCTCGTATATATAGATATCATACCATTTGGTGCAAATTTTCCGTAGATGTTGTTTACGTTACGCATCGTGTGCACATGCCAATGTGGCTTGTGTTGATTGTTACGGTTTAGTCTCATTTTGATGGTTATTGCCAATGGATGTGGCGGCCCGATGGTTGAACGGGCATTGATGCGGCACCAAAACCGCGGGATCGGTTCGATACTTTAAGAATGGGTACCGATCCGCATGTTGGGATGGGAAAGTGATCTGCGATTGACCAGCGCCATGTACAGAAAATTGCAACCACTGCCTTTTGTCTGCTTCATACAACAGAAACTGGGATGTGCTGCAAATCTATGGGCCAATCGGCTTAAAGGGACGTATTTGACAGTCACACTTCTCTTCCAAGGTACTAAGAATAATATGGTATTGTAGCATGAGAACAGACGCAGTGTGGGAATACCCGAACCTAATTGAAGCAGGCCTCGTTGTTGAGTTGCCCTCGGGGTGTAGAGAGTGTTACCCAATAAGGATCCTCGCCACAGCCCTTAAGGGGAAGGCACCGCGAGAAAGGGAGACAACCATCCACTTTCCAGTGTTAATTTTGTTGTTGTGTCTTTTCATACTACCGTTTGGTTGATTGGTTATTACCCATTTCAAGTCCTTTTTAACATGCTTTAGGCAGTATCCAAGGCGAAGCTGTTAAGAAAAGCTAACCAATAAAATAAAAAGGGGAGCTCACTGGAATATTTCACTCTGTTACTTTATACTGACACTGCACCATCCAGTCTTAGCAATTATTTTCCCATAATGCTGAGCGATAGGCATGGAAAAGGATTGTAATATGTAAAAGTTTCCGACAAAACAGATTACAAAAAAAAACTGGACGTTTTGGGCAAATGGCCCTTCATCAACAAAACATTAAAAAACGACACCAAATAAACATAGATGATCACATTGGTACAACCACGCGTGGTTCGAGCTCCAGAATGATCGAGAGGGACGTTCTCAACAATTAAGTAATTTGGAGAGACAATGGGTAGGAAGAGGTGGGGTTGGTAAGGTGGTAGGGAGTGGTGTTTAACAGGGGGTGTATTGTAAGTAACTTTTACTGGCAGGGGTCAGGGTCAGCTCGATTTTAGTGCTAGGTATGGGGAGGCTGATAAAATCCAGATTTTCACGCATTCTTTATGTATTACTCGCCAGGGATTCGAACAGCTGACCAACGGGTTCTTTGACCTACTGAGATAGGGCACCGGTAGACTAACTTTGCGCCATTAGTCCCATCAATTAGTCAATTTCTGTAGTACATTAAAAAAGATTCTCAATAAAATTTTCTATTCTTCCCCCCCCCCCCCCCCTTTTTGACGTGTGATGAGTTCTCCTTTGAGAACAAATTGAATAAATTTACACAACAGCCACATTTACTCCATTATTTAAGACTTTCCACGGGAGAAATAATTCTCTTCGTGTATTCAAGTTTTCGCTGATTTATTATTTTTTAATTGCTGGGTGGAGGGGGGAGGAGGGGAAGATCCACTAGAACCAAAAGAAGCTCTGGAGTCGAAAAATATTCCAACCACTTAAGGAAAGAGATTTTCAGGTTCAGAAAACTGTAACACTGACAACAATTGGTCCAATCCAGTTGTACTTGTAGTTCTAAAGTTCTACTTTCACATTTACTGTCTAGACGAATGGTTAACCGTTGTCAACGATGTAATCAAGAATCAGTTGAGTTATTCCATTCTCTGCTGGTTAATCAGCATCGCTGCATTTTTAACAATAGAGAAATTAACTTGAACAAGATTTGATGAAGAAATCAGACATTACACGAAGTCATATGTAATTTCAAAACATTCTTCTGAGTAATAAATAAAAGCGTCGACAAAATTTCACTCGAGTAAGCAGCGGAGAAGAAGTAGCTTAAAGAGGCAATCATTCAGAAATAATCAGTAAAATAGCCTTGATGCCTCGTACTCTAACTTTGACAAGAGTTCTACTCTTTTTTTAATTATCTTAACTTGAATTGTCGTTCACATGTATTTTGCACTTTACCGAAAATTACCTCTAAATTTACAAAACTCCGGTTAAAGAAAAAAAAAGAATTTCCATTTTGTTTTTTGTCAATTCCAATGTTAAATTTCCGCTCACTTCTCTCACCGTTTAGAATCTCATTAGTAGCTGGCAAAAACCCATGATGAGAGTTTTTGAGATGAAGACAAAACGATATTCCTTTAACGGGGCCATAACTCAATAAGTGGAGCAATGTGGTATGTTATACGTGCCTCCATTCATACATAACCATTCACAGAACCAGGAGAGAAACTTCGAATTAAAAAAAAGCAAGAATGTGATTAAGATGACGTTAAAATCGATATTTTAGCAGCTTTCCCCAGGATTCTCTCTCTCTCTCTCTCTCTCTCTCTCTCTCTTTCAGTGTTACGAAACAGATTTAAGAATAAGTTTTTCACGTGCCAGTATACAATGGTTCTTTCTTAACTTTATGTAACAGTACGTCAAGAGATGTTCTGCCCTTAATGTGACAAAAACTGTGTCGTTCTTGGGGTTTTTTACTGTGTCAAAACAGGCACCAAGCCTCTGATGAACAATGTTAATCTTTGCTGACCCGAAAAATCAGGGGATAGCGTGCGCGTAGTGATTCAATCAATTTTCATCAGTTGGGGGACGTGAGGTTAACGGTTGACGAGGATATTGTCATGCTTACTGACACACATTTAGAATAACGGATGTAGATAAGATGGGTAGTAATTCCTTCGGAGCCGTGTGGAGGGAGGCCCAAGGAACTTAACCCGGTTTCTTTGTGCGTGAAATGGTCAAGGGAATTCAAGAAGTGTCTTCCCTTGTCCATCGCACATCTGTTATTCTCCCAGCTAAAGTTTACATTTTCTTTCGGTAGTGAGTTCTAGATAGTCTGGTCGAATGGAAAACGGAAATAATGAAGTGGAGGTTTGGGATCGAGCCAATGAAAGAGCAGAGGTTACATTACATTAGCAAGGTATTTGAATGTTTGCATTTTAACGTAGATTGGATGACTGGAAAGTAAGGGAAAATAAGATTGAAAATTGCATTGCGTGGTGTTAACAGTTCTCATAACGTCTTGCTGCATGGCTTACATTTATACATGCATCATTCATTAAAAGTCAGGCTAATGGCACCAGCACATACTATATTCATTACAAGATTTTATGTTGTACTTAAACCTTTTCACAGAGAGGTCTTATTCAAACCCACCTGAAATATGCAAATTCTTGAAAACGTACGTGTTCTCATGCAAGAAATCAGATTTCAGTGAACTGGCAGCAATTCCAGGCTCTTGACGTATGTCCGTTCACTGAAATTTGATTTATCTGGTATGAGAACGTGTACATTTTGAAGGTTTTCGGTGTCCTTAGCATTACAGCGGGTGGCCAAGTGGATCCGTACGTTGTCCTTTGCTGATGGTCCGGCGATGAGTGCCAAGGCAGAACGTGGATTTCAAACCTCCTTAGTTGACTTTTCTACTTTCCCATTTTTCTGCTGTCTTTGGCTTCGTTTCTTATAGGCACTGCCTGCCTGTTATTCATATAATCAACTTGCCGTTCAAAGACTTTCTCGTTGGGACCATTTGATTGGCGGATGTTCCCTTGTGGTTCATAGAAATGCGCCTTCGGAGAAGCCACGTGCGAGCAGAACTGTAACCGAGCCCTGACGAGAGAAGAAAATATGGATGGGCACCCCGTCCATCCATCCACACTAATCTAATCATTCCAGAATATTCTAAGATAGAGAGATGGAGAGAGAGGGAGGAGGGAGGGAGGAGGTAGGGAGGGAGAGGGAGAGAGAAAGACAGAGGGGGAGAGAGAGGGGAGAGAGACGGATGAGAGAGAGACGGAGAGAGAGGGGAGAGAGGGGGAGAGAGAGGGAGAGAGAGAGGGAGAGAGAGGCGGGAGAGAGAGGGGGAGAGAGAGGGGGGGAAGAGACAGAGATAATCAAAATATTATTGTTCCATTAGTCTGTTCACGTCTTTTCATCGAAACGGGACATAGTATAAGAGGACGAGCACACAAAGGCCACCAAATATGTTGGGCGCGTATCGGTGACATGTTATGTTTACTCTATGTCGGTTATTTATAATTGTTATCTGTCCAACCCTGTGAGGACATTGGATTGGGGAGTGTTTTAACCCTTTCAAATCGGAGTCCGATTATAACCGAATAGAAATATACAAAACCTTCAAAATGTACAAGTTCTTAAACCATGGCATATGTGAGTTCACTGAAATCTGATTTATCTGGTATAATAACATGCAAAACATGACAATTTTGATGTGTCTAGTAGTAGTAGGTAGTTTGAGATGTAACGTTAGCAGTGATAGGGTTAAATAGAGTAACTGCTATCAAATGGATATCGTATGTCAGCGATTACACCTTTGGGCCTTTATTACCTTCACCTTTTCACTGTAGAGTCAAATTCTGGCCATACAAAATTTGCAAAATCTTTTAAAATAACGTGTTATTTAACCAGAAAAATAAGATTTCAATGGACCGACATATGCTTTTGGCATGATATTATGTCCACTAAAATCTAATTATCTTGAAGATTAGTTAGCAGCTTAAGAAATAACCATAGCATTGAAAGAGTTAATGTGTGACAAGGTGGGTGTGTGCCTAATGTTTAAGTACACATTCGATAGTATACTGCTGTATGTACAAAAGTTTATCTATGCCACTAACACCCATCTGACTTTGACCCAAAGAGTCCTCCTATTTAAGGGGACGGGAAGTAACTGTATAACAACCATAGCCACCGTTGCTACAAAACCGCCATATTAATTGTCTTCAACCATGGGCAAAAGATAGCCCCACACATAATTCTTAAGTAAAAAAAAGAAAGATGCGGCCAGGATTCGAACCATTGACTCGCCAGGTTCTAGCGAACACTCTACCTACTGAACTATGGCACCGGTCGCCGGTTTAATTTTCGTGTGGTCTGGATTGGTTCGGTGTAGCGAGCAAACCCCACGGCAAAACACACCCCACGGCAAAACACACCCCACGGCTACCTCGTCCCCAGTTCCATGTTTGGTTTGTTCTTCCACGCTGGGTTTTACCGTTACAGTTAGATAGCTTCAAAATGGGGGTAAAAAAAAGCGTCAAGTATAAGAAGAAAAAAGGAAAAGATAAGAAAGGGATGATCCGAAACGAAGCTGCCATTGTATTGGAAACAGCTAAATTAGCTGCTGCCATGTAGTGTCCGGTCAAATGTAGGCTTGACTTGTTAAATATTTTCCCTTTGCTTCTCTCCTCAGGTTTCTATTCTAATTCTCTCAATAGAAATGTAACGGGAAGAAATCCTAAGTCCTCCATTATGCCATGTCCTTAACATATTTTTGGCACTTACCTACATACCTACATAAATTTAGGTTTTATTATTTACAATTCAATGTGCTGCTGAGAAGTTATACTTGTATATCATCTAATCCTTGCACAGTATACTGACACTGGGCAATGTACTAAGCACCTGTGAAGACAGCTGCTGTTTAAAAGTCGTTAGTATTACAAGGCCATTGTTTTAAGGTTCAAACCCACATCTACACATTAAGCAACGGCAACATACAAAAATGGCATTTACTCTGTGTTGCAACCATTGCCAAAGTACTTCTAGGTACATGTACCCCCTTTTCCTCAAGAGTACTTTCCCCTTGACCATTATCAAACTTTTCTATTTCTTCAGGTTTCGTATGACAGCATTTCGGTACCTACTTACTTTTCAAGCTATCGGTTGTGGAGTGTGGAGATGACCGGTGTGGGGAGGGGAGGTAATGCTGCGGTCAAATCCTTTATCAATACGATTTACCCGTCTGTGTTGGGTGGGAGAGGGACTGGGCAGGGGTAACTAGAAATTCGGGTCAAAAATCAAATTATGGGAGCCTGTCAGATTGCATTGATGTATCGGCGGGTAGGGGGTGGGATAGGGGGGAGATGGGGCCCCGCTAATCGCCACTCACTTAGTACGGATGGAATCTAACGACGGTCAAAATGATCCCTGGAGTCCCTCCACCCAAATACCCATACCGTACTGCTTTGTTCAGCAATGACTTTATTCAGCAACGATATCGGATCGAAGATCGAATAACTGTCAGGGATAGAGTAACAATTGTATTTCGAAACAACCCATGCTCGATAGCCAATGGTCAAAAGCTTCGCAAATGTTGTTTTTTTCTTGGGTTTTTTTCGTTGTTGTTGTGTGTTTTGGTTTTTGAATTTTTACACCGATAACATAATGTCTACCAAAGGGTGATTGGTACAAATCACAGTGTAATTAAACGTAATTGTTTCGTAATTCTAGTTCGTGGCAGTTTTCATTGTTTTACTTGGGGGGAATGAGGATGATGTGTCTGCGTTTCATGTTTCCATGGGAGGCCTAGGCCTAATTGCAAATGGAGACAAATTTAGAGAGGGTCGTCGTGATGGGGTATTACACTTATGGGCAGCTAGAATTATCCTGATCCAATTATTGATCAGTCATCGATGTGTTTGGATGCAGGGATATAATGTGAAGGCAAATCTTTTGTTGTCTGTTTTTGTTGTTGTTGTTGTTTCATTTTGTTTTGTTCCGGTTTATTCAGTCAGAGGTAAAAGTTTTAGGACTTCTTTGCATTAAGTAATTTTTCCGCTAGTGCCAATGTTATACTTCACCCTTTGGGGGACTAACCAGTAGGAATTCCTGAAGAAACGACACAAATGTTGGCACCTACTGTGTTCACTGATATAATGATGGTTTCCAGTTTAACGCCATTTTAAATAGATATACGGTCTTATCAAAGGGGAACTCCCTTGGCAAGTCACGAGCTGGGACACAGATATAACACGGAAGGCTCATTCAAATACTTCTTTCAGTCACAGTATACAGACACCGAGCCAACTATGAATACAAAGTGTGAAAGTGGGACAGAAGCTTAAATATTTGTTAAAATGCGTACAGGTATTGTGGTTTTTTAAAAATGTGTTCAACTAACAAAAAAGTAACCAAGGAAAAGATTTTGAAAATAATGTAGGCGTGGCTGTGAACAAAACAATTATAAGATAACCCCCTTCACATACACACAACACTCACTCACATACACAACCCCCTTTACATACACAACCCCCTTCACATACACAACACTCACACATACACACAACACTCACTCACATACACAACCCCCTTCACATACACAACCCCCTTCATATACACAACCCCCTTCACATACACAACCCCCTTCATATACACAACCCCCTTCACATACACAACCCTCTTCACATACACAACACTCACACATACACACAACACTCACTCACATACACAACCCCCTTCACATACACAACCCCCTTCACATACACAACCCTCTTCATATACACAACCCCCTTCACATACACAACACTCACACATACACACAACACTCACTCACATACACAACCCCCTTCACATGCACAACACTCACACATACACACAACACTCACTCACATACACAACCCCCTTCACATACACAACCCTCTTCATATACACAACACTCACACATACACACACACATACACACACGCACACTCGCATACACACACACAAAAACACATACACACACACACAAGAAGAAAAATAATGAAAAATAGACATTTTTTTAAAGAAATTCAATCAATAAAGGCTTGAAAGTTTCAATTCTCTGAAACATCTTTGCACATGAGTCCATTGACCGACGAAGCAAACAAAAACAACCCATAAACAAATAAGAATCCTCTCCTTTAAGATTTCTGTCGACAGGTGTTGACAATGGTGCAGGACTTGCGTATTGACAAACGACATCCCAACTGACGTTTTGAGTACCTCAGCGACCGAGTCGTGTGTGTCTACAGCAGGAAATGTGCTTGCTCAATACGCCTTACCCCCAATCGGTTCCATAAATCGTTAGTTTCTTGGAGAGTTTGGGCTGTCTGGTATCTTTCGTTTTGTTGGGTTTTGTTGGTGTTTTTTTGGAGGGGGGGGGGTAGGTTTTTTTTCTTTGGGTGGTTGTGTATTGTCTTTTTTTTTCAATATACAAAAGGCATGACTGATGGTTTTGTTTGAGTTTGTATTTTTTTTTTTATGTTAATTTTTTTAATTCTTTTTTTTTCTTCTTTTCCATATTATATTTATTGAAATGTTTGTATCGCAACTTACTCGCGATCTTTCTGAGGGTTGATAAACAAAACTGAGTGGTTTGTTATGAACAGCAAGAATTGTGAACTATTTCCTGGCATCTATTTGATGAGACTGATCGGAAACCGGCTTGTTCAAACATCACATTTAAATTCTAAAGTGAAAGCTGCTTGTTGCTGTGGCAGGAATACGCTATTGTCTATCTTGCCATCTGCCATTTAAATCATCTCGATGTAAAAGAAGGAACCGCATAACGAAATATCCTTTGTAACTTTTTGCACTTGTCATCTTTGAATGTTTCGCACTCTCTTCTACCTTCATGCATAATGACACGTCAAATAGTAAATTTACAAATGTCTCCCCTCCCCTCTCCCCCTCCCCTCTCCCCCTCCCACCCCCTTTTGTGCTGCTGTCTACGGCACAGTTGTAAGGATGTGACAATAGCAGTGTCTGTCAAACATGTTCGTTTGTGAAGTTTGTCCTTACTGTGGGTTCAAACAGGGAATAGAGAGAGGGGAGAGAGGGGGTAGCTTTAGAGGGTGAGGGAGTGAGAGGGAGAGGGGCAGAGAGAGACTGGAGAGAGGGAAGGAAAGAGGGATAGAAAGAGGGAGAGAGATGGAAAGAGAGGGGGATGGGAGAGACAGGGGGGATATGAGAGAGAAGGATGGAAATTAGGTGAGAGATAAGGAGAAAGATTGGGGAAGAGAGAGAGGGAGTATAGAGTTAGGAGAGAGAGAGATAGATAGAGAGGGAGAGAGAGGGAAGATAGAGGAGGAGAGACGGAGAGAGAGGGAGAAAGGGGAGAGAAGGGGAGAGGGAGAGAGAGAGAGAATGTCGTGTACTTCATATTTGTTCGGACATGGAGTCCAACAAACGGAATCCGGTATTTTTTGGACACGAGAAATGAAAAAAATGGGGAGGGCTGCAACCCTTTTCGAGAGGACAATATTATATAAATACTGCATTCCCCTTGGGCTATATGCCGATGCATTTACAAAATGAGCTCTTTGGGGGGGGGGGGGGGGGGGGGGGTGGGT
>JAUEKZ010160018.1:2662-14619 GCA_031471865.1 Melibe leonina | reverse complement strand
TTGAATTTCCTATTTTTTTCCGTGACCTGCCGCGGACCACTTGCATTCACATATTTGTTTATAATTCTTTTAAATGTGAATATTATCCCATGGAATTTTATGTGCTATTTCATTATGGATTTACCTTCAAATTGATATCAACTATGGTTACATGCAATGACATTTTACACCACCTGTACAGGTAAGAACAATAGAGTTTTTTTTTTTTTCTGTCACTAAAAAAAATATATCTTGACTTTCCCTTCTTCTCCTGCTTGCTACACTCTACCATTCTACTATTACTATTATGCAAATGATAGGTTATTCAATTATCTTTATTTTGATATATAGTTTGTCATATATTTAAAAAAAAATAAGGGCAGTATTGGAAATTTTCTAGAGTCACATAGAGCACCTCTGGAGCTCTCTAAAAAAAATTACCGAAAACCCAGGGAAAAAAGGCCCAACTGAAAGAGTTAAGATATCAAGATACTGTGATGTCACGTCTGTAGTAAAAACAACTGCAGAGAGTACATTTTTGTGGTAGAGAAATGGATTTCTCAACAGCATCCTGGATGTTTTTATTTTCATATCATTTTTTTATCTAGAGTTGGTATCTAGATCGACATTTTTGCACTGCCGTAAATAGCTATAAATAACGCTTTTCCTGAGCTCTGATGTCAACAAAGGTTATCTTCTGATTGCGATGAAACTAGCAAAGTTCAGACTATTTAGTTTCATATTTTTCTCACAGAACAATATTTTGTGAAAGAGGTTAGAGGGGGAGGCATGGAAATTCGCCACACATATTATTATCTATCTAGACTACACATATTATCTAAATATTATATGTGAGATTGGTTTATTTTGCTTTGTTGTTTTCTATTGTTTTGATTTTATGTTTGTTTTATTATTTCTTATTCTTTATTTAATGTAAAATCTAACACTTTCACATGCACGCACATACTCCGACAATGATGATGGGTTATGGTGATGATAGGTGACGATGATGCGGTCGAAATTGAAATTCCTTTTTCGTTCACTTGATTTACTGCCTTAGTGATATCATTTCAATTACATTGACCGTACAATTACTTGGCGGGGTTGGGCTTAATGGTCAAGATAACGCGATGAAGCTTCCCGGTGGGAATATTTGTATTATCCCTAACACCGGTTGGGAATTAGCACCGCTATTCAAATTGTTTCGTCTCTTAGGATCCATTATATTGATCTGCAGTCCCATATTTCTACACAAAATTAATCTGAGTGTCTCTCTGAGAACAAATAATTTAATTGTTACTATTTTCAATACAGGGAAATGTGTTTAACTTCCCTTATTGGTTGTTTAGGGTTTGTTTATATAGATAGTCTACTATTTGATTTTGAAAAATGTTTGCCTTTCCATATTTCCACAGCCACCATGGATGCTGACCTTTATGATGAATTTGGAAACTACATAGGTCCAGATCTGGATAGTGACAATGATGATGATGATGACGAAGAAAATGATGATCAAGATGATGATGATTATGTTGACAATGTAAGTTCATTATTTTACATTTCCTTAAATTTTGTGAAGATTTTTCGGTTGTAGCTTGCATCAAAGTGTTGGAAGTGATATTTTCTCTTCAAAGCTCAAGAGATTTAGATCCTGTTAATTGATGATACTCATTGCATTTCAGGATGATGATGATATGGACCAAGATGATGCTGATGACCAGTCCAACATGCAGGTTGTTATGCATGAAGACAAGAAGTATTACCCTACTCCAGAGGAAATTTACGGCCCTGAGGTGGAGGTAGGACAAATTATCTCTCTCTAGAAATTAATTATTTTATGCATATATTTGTAGAGAGGCTATTTCTATTCTCATCTTTATTTCTAAAACTTCTGTTTTTATGAGTGGTAAAAATGATGAATATTTAGTTTTTTTAGTGTGTTAGCATTTATATGAGATGTTTTTTATGTTTGAATTTTTTTTTTTTCAGACCATTGTCCAAGAAGAAGATACCCAACCTTTAACTGGTAGGTATAAGAAATTTACAATCTAACACATTTTAATTTTTTTTTCTATAACCTTATATTGTCTTGACCTGTTTCTTCTATTTTTTTGTATGGGTTTTACATATTCCTCATTCTCTTTTTTTGTCACTCACACGTCTATGATTTAATTTTGTAACTGTAATTTCAATCTTGCCCTTAAATCAGTTCACACAAAGGTCTCCTAATCAGTCAAGATGATCCAACCACTTAAATCATGCCAAGAGGGTCCAACCACTTCAATGGGATGGGTAACCCCCTTTGTAGTGCTAGATCAAAAGATCTATTGCTTAAGATCTGATCACTCGTTATGGTGCCTTGACAAGTATTCCTTACTCAGAGTTGCCTGTTTTTTTTAACTCTTTGTTCCACACGTACGTACTGCTTTTCTTGCTTGATGGATCTAAAGATTAACCAAGCCGTTTTCATTTTGGAGGTTGATTTAAAAAAAAAAAATTTGCTGTCTCCACTGGTCTAGAAGTAAATGTGTCTTTTTAAAATTTTATGTACCTGTTCCTGTAGCAAAGACCAGGAATAAATGTGAAATTGTATAATTGAAATGAATGGCTTAGTTGTTGATTGTCTTGTGTGTTTACATGTTAATGTTTATCTATCTCTGGTCTCTCCACCTTTTTCTCTTCCTAGTCCTCGTTTTCAAAATGTTAATATTGGAGGCCTATTTATTAAAGTGTAAAAAGTAAAATCGTTCTTTTTTCATTTCAGAACCGATCATTGCCCCTTTCAAAAGGAAGAAATTTTCAATGGTTGAGCAGGACCTTCCTTCAACCTCATATAATATGGAGTACGTACAAAATAAGAGATATTTATGGATGCATGAATTCTTTTTTTTTTTCTCAAAAGAAAACACTGCAATTTGTTTGCTTATGTAGTATATATATGACTTCTTTTTCATTGCATCCTTTCAATATCATTACCATTGACTCTTGTGTAAACTCCTTAACACATTTTACCTGGTTATATCAGACTTTGCCAGTTTTTGTATGAAACCATCATAGCATCATATTTGATTAAAAGTTTGAAAGTTTTCCTGGTTACCAGTTTTCACATTACTTTTTTCTTCTGAGCGCAGGTATTTAGCTGATTTGATGGATTGTCCCAACCTGATAAGAAATGTCACTATTTGTGGTCACTTGCATCATGGAAAGGTGAGTAAATTTAGTTAATTTAGTACTCTCTAAAATACCACCTTCATGACTAAAAAGTAAAAAGTGTAGGGTTTGTTTAAAATACAGATTTGACATGTAAAATGAGTATCAAAGGCCAAAGATGGCTAAAGCTGAGAAGGAATGCGTGTTATATGAATATGAAAAGCTCTAACATAATTACAACGATAAATGCATTATATGATAATCATTATTGTTGTCTCACAACCTTTTCTCAGACATCCTTTTTGGACTGCTTGATGGAACAAACACATCCAGAAATAGTGGGAGACTATGATTCAGATGTAAGTTGTTGGTTTTTTTAAAAAGTCTTATTGCTTCAGTTTGCCTTATTATTTATCAGGCATTGTTACTAGAACCAATGCCAAATTTTAACTTTAATGCACATTTATTTAATATTTATGAAATCGTTGACTATATATGTCTCTTCACAAAACTCAGATGTTACCAATTCTTTCCTCTTTAGATGAGATACACAGACACATTGTTCACTGAACAAGAGGTATGAATCCTTTTTCTCTTTTTTTAACAAGTCTTTTTGTTTCTATTCATTAGTTTAAAAGGCTGAATTTACATGTTAAAAAAAAAGATAAGATTTCTCAATTTGTGCTTTATAGCTGATTATTCTTAATGACTTGTCAGTCATATAGTGAGAAAAATGCTTTTCATTGTAAGCACCCATTACCCCATTGTATGAAGACTTGCTTTCAAGTATTGCTCTCCACCCCATTCTTACCATATTTGGATGCTCGCATTGACTTCTTGCTCTTATTTTTTTTATCTCTAAAAAATAAGTTGAACTATTACTTCTATTAAGACTATTAAAGATATTTTTCATGCCTTATTAAATCATACACTTGATATCAGTATTGATAAGTGATTTCAACTCATTAATTACATCAAAGAGTGGTTATTAAAATGTAGTGTGTTGTTTTCAGCGTGGAGTGAGTATAAAATCCAGTCCTGTCACCCTCGTCCTCCCAGATACAAAAAACAAGTCATTTCTTATAAATTTGATGGACACACCAGGTAAGTTTAAAGATTATGAGGGGTTTTTTTCCCCAGGGTGGAAGGCGAGTGGAGCGAGATCTATCTTATTTTTTAAAATATCTTGACTTCTAAAATAAGAAATAAAAAAACAATATCTGGAAATATAGATTTATTCTGTCATGAAGGATTCCTTACCCTTACTTTTAATTGGATAATGATGTAATTCCTAATTAGAATCTGCCTCCTTCAATGATTTGTGATCATTAGAATTGCGTTTATAACAGACACTTCTTCAACAACTAGTTGTCCTGCTTTGAGAATGAATTTTGAAATAAAGAGGTAGGGATATCAAAGTTTGTAAATAAGTTTACAGTGTAGTATATGATTGGTTTTTGAAACACAGTTATTTTTTGTCTCATAATTTAGGCCATGTGAATTTTTCTGATGAAGTAACAGCAAGCTTTCGGATCAGTGATGGAGCTGTAATATTCATTGATGCTGCGGAGGGAGTAAGTTTCATAATTAATTTGTTGGAAGTTATTTAAATTGAAATCTGATTTGTTTTTGCTGGAGACACAATCGAAAAAACGGATAAAATTGTCTTATTTTTCATTTTTTTTTAAACTTTTCTTCGAGTTTATAAAAAAACTCTGAAAGGCAAAAAAAAAAAAAAAAGCAATAGGTGCTTTACTGAGTCTTCATCATTGAATGAGGATTCTCTGGTTTTTTTTTCTTTCTTTTTTTTGTTCTAAAAATCAATTTATCGCTTATTTCTTGTAATTGCATCATGTTCAATTGGATATCTAAGCTGAAGATTTTATTGAGGACAATTTTGATTGAAGGTGATGTTGAACACTGAGCGCCTCATCAAGCATGCCATGCAGGAAGGTCTTGCTGTGACAATCTGCATCAACAAAATTGACAGACTAATCATGGAATTAAAATTGCCCCCTACCGATGCCTACTTCAAGTTGAGGCAGATCCTTGATGAAGTTAATTCCCTCATCAGGTAAGTTTTTAAAACAATCTTGGCTTTGTAATTAAGGGACGACTGCCTTTTTCAGACCTGTAAATAGTCCGTTAATAGACGGAAATTCGTCAATTTACTGACAGAAGAAATGAGCTGTCTGTCAAGTCCACCGGTCTGTTTGTTTTTTCCACCAGTAAAGTCGATTGACTTTCAATGTATTGCTCAAGTACAATATTTTTAGTCAAGAGAAAAGCCGTTCGCTTTCTCTTTCTTATTTCCCTTGCATCGTTTGTGACGTGCGCCCGCGGCAAAACCATCTTTGCCCCAGACAGCGCTATTTTAAGTCTGTGATGTTGGCTGTGACGCGCCTCTCACATTTATCACTCGTTGCCGACAGTCGCGCAGACAACGGGCGGGCAAGCAAACACACACTGGTGTTTCTTGCTCAGTCCCCAACCAACAAACACCTGGCGGATGAACAAACACACCCGAACTGTCCTCTCAAAGGCATTTTCACACACTTTCAGTCAAGTCTGAAAGTTCACCAAAAAATGTGAACATCCAATGCTACTGAGCCGGATGTTCTGATTTTGAATCAACAAAGGCATTGCTTTGCATTGTAGAAACCTGTCTTGTCTGCTACGCCTGTACATCATCGTTGTACCGTACTGTTGTACTATGCAGTTCTTCTTCTTTCGTGGTTTCTTTTTAGCTTGGGGGGTTCATTATCATTATTATTATAGATGCAGTCTAGATTTATACGGGACTGTTAGAAATTTAATTCTCGAAAACTGGCCAACCATGAATTTGATCTGGAAACAAGGTGTCAATCAATCTAGACTAGAAGGAAGAAAACATGATAACGAAGACCATGCTTGTCTATGCTGTCTAAGATAGAGTACCCTATCTCTATCTTCTTATGTGATTCCTACACACAGTGATATGGGTTGTGAGTATGGTTTTAAATACAATTTGTAAAAAGGAGCAATTCATTACATTTTTTACCCATTGACAAAGCAATATAAACAGCAATTGATTGATATTTTCTTATCATCTATCTAGACCTAGATGTCTAGACCCCTTGATATTGTTAGCATAGGAAGTCGTGTCGTAATGAAAAACATTTCAGGCAATTTTATGAAGGATCATTTACAGGTCTGCTTTTTGTCCTCTAATAATGTTTAAATACTTTTTTCATGTCTTTATTCTTACCCACTTGTTTATCTCATCTCTCTTTGGTTTTGATGAGCTTTTTTTCCACATTAATCTCCTTTTTAGTCTCTATGCAGAGGATGACCCCGACCAGATGGTGTCTCCTGCCTTAGGCAATGTTTGCTTTGCCAGTTCATACTACAGATTCTGTTTCACATTGAAGTCTTTTGCCAAAATCTATGCTGATACATTTGGTAAGTTGAAGTGGACAATGATATTGCATAAATCTTTGTATGTTAATTAGGTGTAACTTTTTGTCATTTGAATATAAGTTTATTTACATATAACATCGGAACATACAGAAATTTATGAAGTTTAGTTTTTTATATTTTGTCATTTGTAACTAATTTTCATTCAAATTACTCTAATGCTTTTTCTCAGGAGGTATCAATGAAAAAGAATTTGCCAAGAGACTGTGGGGGGACATTTATTTCAACAGCAAAACGTAAGCATACTCATTGATTTTATTTTGAAAAAGCTTTATAAATAGTTTTATGTCATGGAATTTGTAATTTAATATAAACAAGTTACAGAGAGCCTTATAAAATCGATTAGCATTATTATTTTTTAAATGCCAAACTGCACTTTTTGAGTGGCAAAGTTAAAGTCCGTGTTTCATAGGCTACATTGCATAGTTTAGACTCTTCAATTACATCCCTGATATACATAGACAGGACATATTTCTTTTTTTCTTTTTTTCAGGAGAAAGTTCACAAAGAAACCATCAGGTACTTCTACTCAAAGAAGTTTTGTTGAATTCATCCTTGAGCCGTTGTACAAGATTTTCTCTCAGGTAAAAATTTTGGATACACGATCTGAAGTGTTGGATATTTCTTAGATCATGATAAGGAAAAGATAGTTATTACTTAATCTTTTTGCTTGTTTGAATCATTTGATATAAATGCTTTACGCTCTCCAGATTGTTGGCGATGTTGATGAATGTCTCGATCGTGTTTGTGATGAGCTAGGGATTCATTTGTCAAAGGAGGAACAGAAACTCAATATTCGACCCTTGCTTCGTCTCATGTGCAGGAGATTCTTTGGAGATTTTACAGGTATATGAATGGAAACTGACATATAATGTATAGCATTATCTCTTGTTCTTTATCTCATTAATTGGGGTTTGCTAGAAAATAAAGTTAATTAATTAAATTATCTTCCAATCTTTCAAATTCATGCTTTAAAAAAAATAAAATATTAGTTATGTAGCTTGACATAGTGATGTGCAGTTCCCAATATCAAAGACTCAAGACAGACAGGAAATAAGCACAGCTTTACAATATTTTGTGAAAAAAAATGTTATCTTCACCTCTACAATAATTAGTTTCCCAGGTGAAACTAAGGAAGTGGTTGACAGGCCGGTATTAGAGGACAAAGACAAAAAGATACTGGCATGTCAACCACTCCCCTTGTTTCACCTTTGATACCCATTGGCCAATCGATCCCCCCTCTTATTATTACTAATTAGTCTCCTGTAGGTTAAAGAAATATTACTTGATATGGAAATCATTGCAAATTTTTGTCTCCGCGCATTGTGAAAAAAAATCTACCTCTCATGCACACCACCCTTATTATTCTTCATGCAGGGTTTGTGGACATGTGTGTGGAGCATGTTCTGTCTCCAGACAAGAATGCCAAGCGCAAAATAGAACAAATTTACACTGGACCGATGGATTCAGATCTCGCTGAGGAAATGGTACAATGTCAGGCTGAGGTCAGTTTATAAGTTTTCACAATGAGCTGTACCATATATCGTGATAGGGCATTGAATCAATGAATAATTCATTCAAAATCTGTAGTTTGTTTTTCTGTTTTTCTTTTCTTTTTTTTTCAAGAAGTTCGATTTGCGTGATTTTGTTTCAAAATCATTACTGTGTGTTTTACAGGCTGATTATTAAAGATTTTTTAAATAACTTTAAAAATTTGATATATGGGAGATTGATTTCTTAAGGAGAAAGAAGTTGAGCCAGCTTCTTATCATTTACAATGTAACACATATTCCTTGTGGTCGCTGTAACAGGGTGATTTGGATGAGTATTTGAATATGAGAAAAGGTAATTTTTGTTGAGACATTGAAGAGTGTGTAAAATATGAAATGTAAAAAAAGTGTGTGAGAGGACAATGAATGCATGTTAGACTGTAGATGTTATTGACTTTGTAAAGCTTCTTTGATGCGAAACACACTGAATTTTTTAATATAGCTTTTCAGGGTCTAGTAGCAGTCTGAAAGTCTCACTGTGGTAAAATATGAGTTTGTTCACTTTTCCTTACCTAGGGTCCATTGATGATTCACACTACCAAACTGTATCCCACGGAGGATGGTACAAGTTTCCATGCATTTGGTCGCATCATGAGTGGCACACTCTACTCTAATCAAGAAGTTCGGATCCTCGGAGAGAATTACACTCTTCAGGATGAGGAAGATTCCAGTTTAGGTCAAGTGGGTCGTCTCTGGGTGGCTGAAGCCAGGTAAACTGTTTAGGATCTGTTCTATGATGCACAAGCTAGTTCCTCAAGTTTGTTTTTAGCTAGATAGAATGTGCTTCATAGATCGTGCAGTTTTTGACATTTGAGGTAAAATGCAAACCTCTTTCAAGATTGTGGTGAAATATTCGTTTTAAAAAATTTTTATTTACTGAAATCTCTTCACATATTGCAATGTATGTGAATCATATCTACATTTTGTATTGAGAGAATGAAAATTTTTTTAATCAAATGATTGGGAATGATATTCAATTCTAAAAAGTGATCTTAGTTTTATTTTATATTATATGTCAAATATTTTTTTTTTCAGATATAAAATTGAAGTCAGTCGTGTGTCTTGTGGCAATTGGATTCTTATAGAAGGCGTGGATCAAGCAATGGTGAAAACCTCGACCATCGTTGATGTATCTGGTCATGAAGAGGTAAGAGGTGTCCTAAATCTATAGAATTTGAATTGAGATGATATAAAGAGGAAAAGACGATGACGAGAAGAGTGACATGGTATTGGAGGATAAAGATGTGTGGGTAGAGACCAGACCTGTAAATGGCCCGGCTATAGCCTGTTTACCAGCATTTTATTGACAGAAGAAATTAGCTGTCAAGCCCACTCATTTTTTAAATTGTTTTTATATTTCAATTGCCAAAGTCCATGCCAAAGATTTTTGACGAAAACAAAAATGAGAACTTTCACAATGCTATTAAACCGAATGCTTTGAATTAACACAAAGGCAAGCATCGTATTGTAAACTCTAAACCTGTCTTGTGTGCTAGAGACACTGACAAACCTGCACTATCCAATTCTTCTCCTTTAGTGGTTTCTATTTAGCTTTGGTAATTCATTATTATATATTAGATGTGGTCTGGATATTTATCAGACTTGTTAGAGATTTAATACTTGAAATCACCGGCCAACCAAGAATATGATCTGGAAACAAGTCCATCTTGAGGAGGAGTCTAGAATGAAGAAAAATGATAATGAGCTATCTATTATATAGATAGTCTAGATAGACCATGCTTGTCTCAACGTGATGGTAATATGGGTTGTGAGTATGTTTTAAATACAATTTGATAGTGAAAATGAGCCATGCATTATTATTGAAGACTATATATTAATTACAATTATAATGATAACAGCAATTCATTAATATCTTCTTAGTATCATCTAGACCTAAACCCCTAGCTATTGTTAGTTGTTAGCATAGAGAGTCATGTTTTAAAAAAAAACATTTTCAGGCAATTTTCTAAAGGGTCATTTACAGGTCTAAGAGACATACTAGGACACAGCGTTCTGTAAATAAAGCATTCCAGCAGCCCCTAACCTTTTGTTGTATGAACTAAAAGAATAATAGAAATTGGAGATGATAGTGTATTTAACAAGTTTATGCGCCTGTCCTTATAAAGTTTTATGATCTGAAATGATATTGGGATATATGTAAGTTAAGTGCCCTGTACTGCTTTTTGAATGTTTCCCTTTTTATAGTCACATGTGTTTTGAAAAAAATTCCCATTAAAACAATGAACACATTCATGTTTCTTGGGAATTATATTAGCAGTGATAAATAAAAACCTTTTAGAAAATAAAGATCACATAGGAGAAGCTGAGGCAGCATTTAGAAAAGAGTCAAAAATTCTATGATAAAAGAATATTGATCTAAAAAGATTAAGTTAATACCACATCAGTCAAGCCACTGCACAAATTTTACTTAACAGCTTTGAGATATGGATGATAATGAAACAAATTGAAAATTGAAATGGTTTTTATCATCCCTGCTTCAGAATAGTGCTAAGGGTTTTATGAGTAGACAGTATGAGAAGATGATAAGCAAACAAAAGATAATATTATCATAATCATGAAGTGAAAGACGACGAGGTAGATGGTTTGGAGATGTTGCTAGAATAGATGAAAATAGAAACCCAAAACATTTGGTAAAGTGGGTACTAATTGGAAAATAGAAGAAGAGAAAGGCTTGCACTTTAAGGTAGAGAGAAAGTAAGCAAGTTAACTTAAACACAAAGAAATGCTTTACTTGGCAAGAAGCGTAGGAAATGGTGCAGGACAGAAGGGTATTCAAGTTTGTGGCTTCTCAATGTGCCAGTGGGAGGTCTAATATAATTTGTAATTTTGTTTCATTTATTTATCCTGCAGGTTTACATTTTCCGCCCACTTAAGTTCAACACTGCATCAGTTATCAAGATTGCTGTAGAGCCTGTTAATCCTTCTGAGTTGCCTAAAATGCTGGACGGGTTAAGGAAAGTCGACAAGAGCTATCCTCTATTGACAACAAAGGTGATGATTGTTGTTTATGGTCCTTATTGTTACATGAAAGTAACTAAGATTTTTTCCTATTATTGTAGGTCTTGGACAAGTTATAAATTGCATCATTAAGTAAGATGAACAGACTAAAGTTGTGTAATTGCATATTGTTGACATCTAAAAAGCATTTTTGTGCAATTTTATATAATAAGCTAAGATTTTGACAAATGCACAACATGATATAATGTCACTGTCTTCTAAACATTTTTTAGTATTTTAGAATTGAAAAGAATAGTGAAAGTTATGAATTGATAGAATGGAGTTGCTCATTCTCTTGTGTGGCTTTCTTGTTAAATCTCTTTTTGCATCTCTAGGTGGAAGAGTCAGGAGAGCATGTGGTGTTGGGTACAGGTGAACTTTACCTGGACTGCATCATGCACGACCTCAGGAAGATGTACTCTGAGATTGGTATGGTGTTATGTTTATTTTGTTGCTGTTAGAAAGTTTTTTAGGGAATAAGATTTTGCCTCAATTTATAATTATACTCCATTGCATAATGTGCAAAGTTCTATAAAAAAAAACCCCAGACATGAATATGCTAAGACACCATTCAATATTTGAGACAGTAGATAAGCTCTGTATGCATGCTTAAACTATTTATCAACCATTGATTGATCAATTTTAGTCTTTTCATCAATCTAGTAGTCTGTAATTTTGCTTAGTATCAGCACAGGAACTGCTCCTGACCATCCATATTTTTTAAATTTATGTTAATCTTTTGGGTGGGTTTTCTTTTGGAAGGGAGAAGAGGGGGGGGGGGGGGGCGTTTTTTAAAATTTTTTT
>JAUEKZ010159907.1:0-10000 GCA_031471865.1 Melibe leonina | reverse complement strand
TTTTTGCTGCCTTTAAGAAACGATCGTGTCAACGAGACATGAAACAAGTGTAATATAATAGACCGAACTGTTTTATGTTTTATTTTGATGAAAGGAACGAGTATGCATTTAAATCACATTCTTCAACATTGACTCACCAAGATTCTGTGGAATCCTTCAAGACTTGTGCTGATATCATGGACGAATCTGTTAACATATTATATAACAACTGTCTATCTACGTTGCTAATAACTTTGCATGCCATTCTTGTTCTATCGAACTAGCTGACACAAACAGATAAGTATTAATAAGGAATGATAAGCATTTAATTCAATCAAGAGATAAGAAAGAGATTGGGCAGGGAAGATAACAACGATGATGCTGGAAAGAGGCCAAATTGGTAGAAATTTACTATTATCTGGTGAGCTTCTGTACTTAAGACTGAGCATATCGAAGTCAAAGGAAATGGAAAAAAAATCAGAGCGAAAAAAAAAGAAAAAAAGAAAGAAAACGAAGAGCGATATTAGTTATATAAGATTTGTTGCTGTGCAGAAAAACAACCGTGTCATCGAGTGTGGTGGGTGAGTGTCTTTCCAAAGTTTTTTTGAAGGGGGATGGGGGAAGGGGGGGGGGGTGTGTCACTTAAAGTACATAGTCCTGTGCAGTGTGCAGGGAATCGTCTTTCTTCACATTTGGCGGTGCTTTTCTTTTGCAGATAAAAGTCAATCACATTTTGCATGAGAAATGAGAGTTGTTGTCAGTCGCCCGTCATGCTAAGTTTAATAATCGTAAACCATTTCTTCTTTTCATATTTTTTGGAAAGAGAACCGAAAGAATATAATATTCTATTATTATCGTAGAAAGGGATTTGAGTGCACTGGCGTGTGTGGCACCTTTCCGTTTGTGCTTCAAGCTATAGGGTAAACTTTTACTCTGGTCGAAAGGAGATATTTTTTCCGGTCCAAATCGTTGTCCTCTTTTCCCAACTCGGTGTCTGAAAAAAGACTTCCAGACTGAAAAACGCAAGGGATTGCTCGGCGAAACAGGCTTACTGTCCTCGAGTAAAACAATTAGTTTGAGGCCCAAAGAGAGAGGCAGAGAGAGACTCAAACCGCAAGGGATTGGCAGCAATAATCGCTTGCAGGGCCGCAGAGGAAAACAATTAATCTGATCACGAAACGAACGTTTGTGACCACCGGCATCTAGTTACCGTTCATATGACCGCCTTGGAGACACTGGAGGCGCGGTGGCTGAACTTTGTTTGATAGTGAGTCGGCATAGAACTCAGTTGAGGGAGGGGGAGGGGGGGGGGGAGGGTTCAATTTCTACCAGCGGCACTTCGATTTTTCCTTGGCTCACTTTACCCAGATGTAAATTGGGTCCTGGTGCAGTATTCGGGTTGCGAAAAGTAATCTGTGATAGATCAGCGCGCAGGATGGCAACCACTTTCAGTTATCCGCTTTACACTAGAGATACTAGAATAAGCTACGACTCTGTGAGTCAGGAGGATCTAAAAGGCTTATTCTATTTTCGAGACCCAATTCGTCTTTGCCTCAACCTTCAGACCGAAACGCTTGAGACGCTCTTTTTTATCATTAAAGAACAAAACATAATCATCAAGTCATCATCATGGTCAGCATCATCATCATCATTATCATCATCATCATCATCATCATCATCATCATCATCATCATCATCATTATCATTATCATCTTCATCACTTCTATACCGTTTAGATAAAATAGATTATCATTATACAATTATCATATTTACGTAGTTCCAAAGTAGAGTATTGTTTCATTATCATTGTAAGTTTCAATAACAGCGGGTTGTGCAGGACATTATGAGTACGTACATAAGTCACACCGCACGGATAATTTCTTTTCCATCTAATTTCGCCTCTCTGGCATTGTGTTCTTTTCATCCCTAACATCATTTATCGCTGCAACGAAGAAAAAAATATTTCGTGGAGTTCAAAAGTAGGATCTTTCTCTAACTTAATTGTTTTGAATGAGAACGCTGCTAGGGCGCTTGGAATGATCCAAAAGTGATCACAAAACTTGACGGCGGTTTCCGTTCGGTCCAGACCTGTAACGACACGTTCCATAATTATGTGAGAGTGGTATAGGGGTGGCCTAAATCGCCGCACGAAACTGCTTGGAGTGATCCGGCAAAATGGCCCCCGCCATGTTAGATGTCGACCACCCGATGGCCAGAGAGCTCTCCACCTTCTTCAAAGAGGGACTCTGGAATGAATGCACGGCAAACTTTAGAAAACGCATCGATGCGGGACCCTCGAGGACGTACGGCTATTCTCAGACTCTCCCGCTATTTTTATACCCCAAGCACTTGCGGATTAAAGCATACCACGGCTGGAGTTTTATTATATTTGCCTTATTTGAATAATAACCAAGCGTTTGTTTAGCGCCTCAGAGCCCCATTGAAGGCAGAGATTACAGGTCTCAGCCAGGGAGATTATAATAAGGTTTTCATACAGCCTCCCGCCGACCACCCACTATTTATCAAACCACCGGTAAAGAATTTAAAAGAAAAGTCTTTAGGAATTCTCCCCGATTAGATGTTATACCGTGCACTGACTGTGAGAGGGGGAAAACTCATTTTCTTTCTGTATTTCTCGTTGTGGAAGTCGAAATGGCTCCGCATACAATTCAATGAGTACCTTGATACACACATTTAGAGTCTACATCAATTTAAAGCCTCTCAATTTCATACAAGATTGACTTCTTAACAAAAACTCTGTGAGGGATCCAGGCGCGACAAGACTGAAGCTCTTTTGCTGGATTTGGGAACTATATTTTCTTAAAGAATCATCGTTATAATATCTACATGCAATTGTTTGGAAATTACACACTTTAAAACATAAGGAACTGTAAAATAATTATGCGAGTGAATGTCAATCAATAGTGGTTATTATGCTTCATTTCCAAGTATATATCGATAAATGTACACACAATTGATGATTTTTTCTGAATTAACAAACAAGATCGGAGGGGAGACATATATCTATGTAAAAGTGGTGCAAACGTAAAAAGTAGCTCTATAACAATACGCTGTTATAAATTTGGTCTGTAAACAAATCTATTTCTATGCAATTATCGTGATTTTGTGCTCCCATTTCAGGGGCAGTAGATGGAATTATATTGATTTCCTATCTATTAATGATTAACACCTCCTCTCCTCCCCCTTTCTCTCTCTCTCCCCCCTTTCTCTCTCTCTCCCCCCCTTTCTCTCTCTCTCTCCCTCACGCTCTTTCCCTCCCTCCGTTTATCTATATATTTCTGTATTTCTCTTCCCCCACCCCAGTCGAGTATATTACTCACTTAATAATTGACCAAAAGCAAAACAAACGATAAACAAATCGTAGGTACCTAGTATCAAGTGCTTGGCATTACTTTTAATTTAAAGTGGAGAATATACGAGTTATCTGTCTGAATTTGATGATTTGCTATTAATACTCATATATCATATCAATTCCCTTTACGATTAAATCATTTTGGCTACAAATTTATTGGAGTGCAGCTTGAACCGAGTCATACACTTTCAAAATGGATTCGCTAACTGATTAATAAACTATTAAGTTTCTGAAGTGCACAATCGGAAAACACGAGATAGTTACAGTAAAATTGTGTGCATTCTCCATCTCAAAATAATCTTAAGATAACGAGTTCACCCCTGATTTAGAGATTGCACCTGTTGCTCATACCACCTTACTTTTTTAGTCTCTGTCTCTTTCCATCTCTCTCTCCCCTTTTTTCTCTTTATTACCCGTATTCTCTGCTCAATATATCTGTGTGTGTGTACGTGTGTGGGTGTGCGTGCGTGCGTGCGTGCGTGCGTGTGTATGCGTGCTTGTGTGCGTTCGTGTGTGCGTGCCTGCGTGTGGCGCGCATGTTTGCAGTGCGTGATTTGTTTTTTTCTCTCTCGTATATTAATGTCTGTTCCCAGTTTCCTGATGCCGGCCCGGTGCGTTCGAACATTCTCACACAAATACAAACACTCAAACGTGCGTGTAGACACCCACAAGACATGCAGATAAATCTACCTATAAATCAAACGCACACAAACGTTAACCACACAATTATTGGAGCGCACACACAAATAGAAATAAAAACTTTTTGTCGCTAGATAAAGTTAGTATTGTAACAACGAACTGTCATTTTATTTTTTAAAAGATGGAAGGACAATGTATATTATTTATGTTTTTATTTTTTTCTACCTTTTGTTAGTTGTCTTTGTTTTTATTGTTCACTTTTTCTCTTTTTTCAAAATTTCCTTTAGTTTATTCTTCTTCTTCTTATTGTTATTATTATTTTCATTATTATTATTAGAAGTAATATTTTTTTTTAAAACAAAGCACAGAAGTTGCCAAAAGCTAGAAGATAGAATATGTAGGAGATCGTATAACAATAATTGTGTGTGTGGGGGGGGGGGGTATCTCTCTCTCCCTCTCTCTCTCTCTCTCTCTCTCTCTCTCTCTCTGTATTATTTCATTAAGGAATTATTTATATTTCCAATCACCAAGAATATCATCTCGTCAGAAAATCATTTTAAATTCTCACCACATCCTCCAACAATCTTGTAAACCTTTGAAACTTTATATGAAAGAAACATGATTAACTTCACCACCGAAATGACTGGAAATGGCTACTATTTCGAGTTGCTGCGGCAAAGTGGTGGGTGTGTTTATTATGTTAGTTGAAAGCCCAAGGAACTTCTGTGATTGCTAGCTGTGGTCTTGTTCCAGGGACCAGGATAGATTCAATCATTCATTTTGGAAAGTAGGAGTGAAGTATGTCAGTCAATAAATTACTTAATGGAGACGGGAGCGTTTTGCCGATTGGCATTTTAAAAGTGCTGTTTGACATCTGTGTTTGAGGAACTATCCTTCCTTTTTTTGACGTCACCAGGGTGGAAATATTGACACAGAAATTAAACGTTGAAAGAAGAATACACGGGTAAGAAAGTTAAGTCTCTTTCATTGCACGGAGACCGGGTCAATTGGAACTTACTTGGAAACTACACCCGTCAAAATTTGTACGGTTTAAAAAAATACATATCAAAATATGAGAGTGAGTAAATATTGAGACGATATGGATGCAAATAAGCGTGTTTTATTTTGTTTTCAGTTTCTTTTCAATCTGGTCTAGTCTAGGGTTTCTTTGTTTCTTTGTCAAAACTTTGGAAAATCCCGTCATTACCTTTTTTACAAGTAGTATTTTGAGTCACTGCTCTCTTCCATCCCCCTTCTCTCTTACCCCTCTCCCCCGCCCCCTCTCTAGATATATATATATATATATATATATATATATGTGTGTGTGTGTGTGTGTGTGTGTGTGTGTGTGTGTGTGTCTATCTGGCTATCTATTTATCTCCCCCTTTTCCTTTTCATAATAATAAATGTTCATAGCATTTTACAATGCCTAACCCACCAATCGATAACATCACAAGACAGAAATTATACGATTTTACTGCGAGTGATGAACACATATAATTCGGACATATATTATCTCACTTTTGTTCGGCCACGCACTTACAAGTTACTCACTTCAGAGTCGATAAGTAAAATCAAAACTGTTTTGCATAAATTTTAAAAATATATAACATTGCGGGTCTGGTATAGTTCAAACCCACGCTGTCTCAATCGGGCGCTTATATGACCATAGCAGTTGCAAGCGCCCTAAAACTCTCAATAAACAAACAAACAAACAAAGAAGTCTCCATTGAAACCGCATTCAATGCCTCATAAGATTTCAACATTTGTGAGTCCGCCTAGGAACCTGTAGGTCGTAGGTTTGAACCTCAGCTGCGTCATACCTGACCCTTTCACAGCGAGGTCTGATTCTAGCCCAAATGAAATATGCAATATCTTGAAAATGCACGAGTTCTTATGCCAAATAAATCATCAGTGAACTAACATATGCCAAAAGCCTGACATTCATCTTTTATAAGAACAGGCAAGTTTTGAAGATTTTGTGTTATTAGCATTGAAAGGGTTAAGATGTTAAGATAGACATTTAAGCAGCTGTGCTGCAAGGAACTTTGTGTTTTGGGAGCAGTCTTAAGACTGGTTGGCCCAATGTCAGTATAATGTGACAAGGTGAAATATTCATACGATCCGCCTGTTTATCTTTGTGTGACAGAACGTTCCGCCTTTGGTACGTCCTACACGTGTTAAAAAGAGTGCAAAAAATGCAATAACTAACCCGGATTCATGAGCATTAAAGGAGGGAATATACAGCTGGAGAAAGGAATTCATTATCTACGTTCAATGATCGCGTGACAGAATCATACAAATAATCTCAGCAGAGTCAAGAAGTATATAAAATGCCGTTGGCAGCCATTTTGCGGTTATCTTGCCTTGTAAAGACATAAAATGAAGTGGATAAAATGGGAGCGGTCTGACATCTCCCCTAAGCTCCCCACCACCCTGATGCAATCGGCGTTCAGCGTCTGACAAGACCGCAAACAGCGGCCGATGATGCCTGAAGAGATGTAGACGTCTAGATGTTACAGGACAGATATTGGACTTTCCGGTGAGAAAATTGATTTAAGGGTACACCCGCTAGTTCCTCGTTATCAGCAGCGCGGTCTTGCGTGGATTTAGTGGAAACGGGAAATATTGAGTTGCAGCTCAAGCCACCAGGAAGATGATAATGATGATGGTGGTAGTTTACTATGGACCACCAGATCAGCCAATTACGTGTCTCAGCCAGATAAATGATCAGATGGTGAGATGGGGAGATGGGGAGATCTACCCCCCCCCCCCCCCAAATCCCTTTGGTGGCGGACACACACTGATGTAGTCCCGATAGTGGGGGGCAGGACTTTGGAGCCTGGAGAACACCGGCAAAGGCGTCAGACAGTGTCCTTCTAAAGGATTTCTAAGTTGTCAGTAGTTTGAATTTCTGCTCGATTGTTGTCCTTTTCCTTTTTATTAATCGATAAAAGTTTATATCTTTATTCGAAAGAATTCTTCATTGGAAAATATGGGAATAACATTTAGAAATATGTCCAATTTTTTGTTTCAAAAGTTCGAATTTTTATTTTTATTTCAGATATGTAAGTGAGCTATTTGAGCAGCAAAGCATTTGGGTCCAGCATCAGCACGTTTTTCCAATCTAGGCTCATTTCAAGTCCAGTTATCAGATTAAATCAGTCAAATGCTTTTGGTACAACTAGAAATCAGTCAGTTTTAAACAGGTTTTTTCATGGACAAATAAAATAAGTAAAAAAAAGTTATTGGTCAAGCTTTTTTATTCTAAAGTTTCCGTTTTCTGTTTTTAATTAAAGTGATTGATATAAGATAAGATAAGACAAGATAAGATAAGGTATATTTTATTTATTCAATACCAGAAATTATGATATTGTCCAACCAATTGCCTTTATTGATACTGTCTGAAAATTGTCAGCTTTGTTATAGCCAAATTAGATATTCATGTCAAATCGATTGAAGCTGATATTTTAACCACCACCTTAGGCATCAAACAGAACATATCTTTTTTTTTACCCCCTCTACATCAACATCACTATCTAATAAAAGTAACATCACAGTTTTAAGTTGGAGAGAGCTTCTCGTTGAAATCGTTTTTTTTAATCCATATGAAAATTACACCCAGCGTGATTTCCCCATTCATAAATCCGCAAACACAAGCAGCCCATGTTTCCCCAGGTCGGGATTGAATGGGTCGATAACAAAATCCCTGCGTCTCAACTGATACCACTGCTCGATATCTCCCCGTTGACTTACCCTGAAAGGCGCGTTGTACAGGCTTGAGAGCCAAAAGTCAATCTTCTTGTGGGGGAGCAAAGTCAAAACAAATGGACCACAAGAGGTTGTGGGGATTTAAAGACCATAACGTAATGCTACAAATTATAAGGGCTTGGGTACTGACCGAGGCTGGGAACTAACGGGAAGTCATGCCGGCCCTGTAGGTACCAACGTACAGATTGATAACGACCCAAGCATTGAGGTGAGGTAAGGGGGAGGTAGAGAGAAAGACTGACTCAATGATCTAATCTGAGAAGGCAGGAGTTGATTGGTCCTTCAGAATGATAATGTTGTGTCATGATTTGGGGTAGTTTCGAATACCACGCCATTAGGCTTACATTGTGATGTCTACCAGTCTGGGCATGGGACGTAACTATAATAGGAGTGATTTAATGATTACAATAATAATGATGATAATAATGATAACAACAATCTACTTACTAATGGAGCTAAGAGAAATTCTGCGAGCAGTATATTCTCAAAAACGTCATAACAAATAAATACGAAATTTGGCCAGTACCCATAACTTTAATCTTAATGTTGCGGTATTGTATTTTTATTTCCATCAATTTTCTATTTAATAAAAAAACTAATTTTAAACTAATGTTGTTAATATTCCGTCCAATTGGTCCATTCGCTGCGGACATCGTTTTCACCTCGGTGATGAATACGCGTTCAGTCATCATTGGTACCTGGAGCTAATAATTGTACTAAATCAAGGGAGCTAACCTCTTCTGACTGGGCCGAGGCTCGAATGTTTCAAGTTCACTGCTCTACAAACCATTTTGCCATACGCTCTATGTATACCTTCATGATAAAAGAAAAGACACAACAAATAGTGGTGTCTGTTATTCTACTTTGATAACTTCTATATTTTCAGCGAAGCTGTAACTGGGTTGCCAATAATAATAATAATATTAATAATAATATTAATAATAATAATGGCAGTAATATATTGATAGATAAGTTAAGTTGGCATCTTGTGTCTGTACATAAATTCCTTGCTTTACCTATGACTCATGATATTGCTTTCTTGTAGTTTGCCTTTGGTCGAACTGCTTTCTCTTTCGTGTTATTATTCCTATCACTTGGTTGTTACTATCAGTCTTGTTTTGTAATTTCAATACAACCAAGACTCACCGGTACACACACTACTGAAGCCAACTAACTTCAATATTAATGCAAGGCCTAAATATAGCCCTGGGGTCAATCCATGACGGAAGACAACAATTTAGCTCGATTTAGGATCGCATAGACTAACTAAATATAGAATTTGGTCTCCGGCTAAGCTTTTGTCTCGCGTCATCAAGTCAGCTCCTAATATTAACCCTTTCACAGCGAAGTCTGGTTCGAACATAAATGAAATATGCAAAATCTTGAAAACGTACATGTTCTTCTGCCAGATAAATCAGATTTCAATGAACTGACATATGCCAAAAGTCTGAATTTCAGGCTTTTGTCATATGTCAGTTCATTAAAATCTGATTTATCTGGCATAAGAACATGCAAATCTTGAATATTTTGGTGTCTTTAGCAGTGAAAGGGATATAAGTTCCACTTCCGAAGTCTGTTTCATTACAAACGGCTTGTTAGAAGACATGTCTACTCATTAAAACTTACGGAAAGCAAGCTGTGTATTACTACGCAGAAACTAGTTTTCATACTATAATGAGGCTATTAGTTATCCTTTGTTGAAACAAATCCTGTAAATGATGGACGGCTGATAATAATAATATGGAGCCGTTTGTTCCATGTCCTGTCGTCTGTTTGATCAAGAATCGAGCATGTGCCCCAGGCAACATTATTAGTCTTACTACAATGAAGGATTAATTGTGAATACTGATCAGCCACAGTGATAACAAAGTGAAGTAACAGACTGGCGGGTGTGTGCGTGACGTGGGGATATTTGAGGGGGGAGTAGCTAGGTTTGGAGCCGAACAATCTGGTAGAGATAGAAAGGGTGTTGAAATAGCCATGGGACGGAGATTGAGAGAGGAGAGAGTGATTGAGAGAAAGCGAGAGAGTAACAGAGATGGGGCGGGAGGAATAAGAGAGAGAGAGAGAGGGAGTGAGAAAAAGATAGAGATAGAGAGAAAGAGAGAGGGAGTGAGAGAGAGAGAGAGATAAAGTGACACAGAAAGTGTGTTGAATCGCAAAACAGAAGCTGCGTAGAATACAGGAAATTGTCATGTGATTACGCTGTTTATCATGATCTTCTTTTTCTCTCTCTCT
>JAUEKZ010159694.1:0-14623 GCA_031471865.1 Melibe leonina | reverse complement strand
ACCTTTGGTCGAAACGTCGCTTGTCTTGTCTTTGTAACTATATATGGGCCTTTATTCACTCCTTTTGTCTCACCTTCCGGAGCTAAACTTTTTGATTCGCACAAGATGCGAAAGGCATCGTAGATCATTTTTACCATCGAGTGTCAGAATTTTTAACCCAAATAATTGATAAATGTTTATTTTATACTTTGTCCAAGAACTTCTTTTTGTTTTATCGTTTTTTCCATAATATGCATTATTTATAAATTTCTATATTAATGTCTCTGTGATAATTGAACTACTATTTAGGTATTTATCCGTCTATCCTTTTAAACAAATACCTATCTATTCAACAATGACAACTTTTACCATACATTATTTACTTTATACCGACTGTGATTGCAACTAACGGTAAAATAATATCTCCTTTGGGACAAATAAAGTTTATATTATTATTATTATCATCATTATCATAATTATCATTATAAACTGTATGCGTTTAACGTCATAATCATAATGACAACATGCCCGAAACCAAATGAGTATCATAGTGTTCATCCATGTTTTTACCTCTCAATAGTACCATACTGTCATTATTTCGAGTAGTATGCCTTGACGCACGCATACAGTCGAGAGGAAGAGCGTCCGCCTTGAAACCGGTAGGCATGTGGTTTGAACCCTGGCTGTGTCATCCCCATGACGTTTTAGTCGGCATTCTAGCGCAGCACTGTCCTGTCAGGTGCACCGGTTGGCCTGGCGTCAGTGTATTGTGGCTGAGCGGAATTTTGAGTAAACCCACCGTTCATCTCTGTATGGCAGCACTGGCATGTATGTGTGTAGTGAGTTCCGCTCTTGATATGACCGGCAACAACAAAAACATGAGTAACCTGAACCTATCAATAGTTAGATTATATATCAAGAAGATAAGTGTACCTCTAAGACTTGTTCATTACTTGCTATCACTTTATTTACCGCAAGCCAAGAGATTCCATTAATAAAAACGCAATGGTTGTTCAGAAATTAAAGGAAACTCTTATCCATGTAATTTATTATCATGTGTTTTTATGACTATTAAGTCTTCAAGAGGCGCGGTGGTCGATCTGAATATATTTGAGACAGGCTTCAGCGAAACGTTTTCACTTTCCTCAAGGTAATGATTTATTTGTAGACAATGTCCTCTGATAGTAGATAGATGGACAAGTAGGTACACATTCCTTTATTGATTTCTCTTTTCAACTGCCTATTGAATGGGGCCATGTGTGGTGGGATGCATCAAAGTGTTGTCCGATGATGCTCATGACCTGAGTAAACTTCCGGGCTGCTATCTAACTATGCATTATGCACACGTATCTATAAGTTTCTATCTACATAAAAGCCGGAAGTCTCGTGCACAATATTCTCCCACAGTGTCACATATTTACAGCTCTTGATTTTAAAAAAAATGATCAGATGGTAGAGCGTCATTTATTGTGAAGGTCCTGGGTTCGACCCCCTGGTGGACGGTTTTTTTCTGAGACAGGAAAAAGCCACTATTGACACAGCAACAAAATAGGTACCTGGCCCTCAAGTAGTGCCCTTGTCTCACAAATAATATGTAACACGCCTAATAAACGCTTGTCTTGTCCTACCTATGTGTTTCAATGTCTGCTGTTGGCCGTGGGAAGTAAGACAAACTTGAGAGAGTATGCAGTGCAGAAACGAGACAAAGCCAACGAAAGCAGAAAAAACAGAAAAAGTGGGGTTCGAACCCGGTACCCAGCTATGGCACCCATCGCCTGGCCGGCAGCACGGACAGCGAGCTAACCACTTGAGCTATCCGGGGAACTAAATGTATGAAGGGCAATGATCATGGTTCGTGAGTTTCAGGGCAATGTAAGCAACTTTCTATTCTAGTTTCAACTCGTCGCAGTTGCCTGCCTTTGAGCTCAATAACTATTATTTCAGTACAAACGCTGATCATTCGAGTAATAAGGGGTGTGTCCTCAAGTGGTGTCACCGATAACAGGAACTGCTGATAATAAAAAAGGGAACGGAAGTGAATGGAGTGAATGAAAGCAGGTTTTCCTAAGTCTTGAGAGGAGCTGGAACTTATTAAATATAGTTAATTCAAAGCTGATGACAACTCTTTGAAATTTAATATTCATGGATGCCACATTTACATAGATAACTTGGCTCAGAGACACATGAAGTGTTCTATTTTTAGTTTCCCTTTTTTGGACACAACCCGCCCTCACATAATGCGCAGCCGCATTTACTCGTTTCCTTTTCCGGGTTTCAATCTGTGTTTTGCACTGTGTTCCTTTCCTTCCACCCCCTTTTCATGTAAGAAAGTTGGCCTAGAAATTGGAGTATTTCATTTCCAATACACTGTGACCGGTTCAAGGTAAAGGATCTTCTGCTTCTTTCAGCAGTTTTGCATACTAACTAATGATTTGATTTTATGATTTGATGTCAACATTACCTTTTCATAATCTAGTTTTTTTAATCCCTTTGTTTTAGACGAGGTGATTCATCGGTGAGTGAGTGTGTTTGTCTCTCTTAGAAATCGTGGGTCGTAAATACCAGGAAGCACTTTGAAAAAATTGACCTAAACAGCTTTGTTGACTCTAAGAAGTTAAAATTTTGACTACTTTTCATTTTTATGACTTTATCAGTTTGGATTTTGGAATTGTTTAGGTTTTAATTCGTAACTCTAGATATGAGGATGAACTTTTTTTGCCGGTAGCTAAATACTTGAGTGCATTAAAATGGATTCAGATTAGGATATGATTTTCCCAGACTTAGACCTAGACTAGACATGATCTACTCTATCTAGAATCTCAGATATAGAAACTACAACAATAGACATCTATTTTCATTGTGTAGAATATAGGTGTAACAGGTTCTCTTTGGATATTAGCCTAGTGTAGAGAATTTGAAAATTGACTGAATGATGGATTTACACATTCATATGACTCGAACCCCTCCCCCTTTCCCTAAATTATAATTTTTCTTTCAAGGTGTGTAATTCAGGTGTAAACCTATGGAAGTGTAGATATAAGACAGAAGTAGATACTCTCAATCTTCTGTTGACAAATGTTATGTTTTTACCTTTTTATGTGGGTGGTTCCATAAAAGAGAATGGTCTTAATTAAGTTTTTAATTTGTAATAGGCTGTCATTATTCTCACCCAGTTATGACTAAGAAAATTTCTTAGACCACTCTATCACCCAAACTGTGAATAAGACAATATCATGTAAATTTCTTATTTTCAAGTGCTTCTCTGGGATATGTTGAATCAATATCTGGATTTTTATTGGTGTACATTTTCCTGATGTGTGGCTTGTATCAGTAACAATGTTTTCTAGCTGGTTTTAGACGTCTAACTTGAAAATGGTCTAGACACTCACATATCAATTATTACGTCAATAAATTGATAAAAAGAAGAATGTGGGTTGAAATCCATTTTACCTCTGCTAAAAAATTGTCTGCAAGTCTTTCTAGATTAATCAACATCGTGTTGTAGACTGAAACTCAAAACAGCCATCACATTGCAAAACCAGACCCCGGCTTACTAACTCACTGTCTGAGTGATAAGGGGAGGCTGAAAGCAAGTTTAGAGCCACTGGTCAAACCGCAGCCACAAGACTAGAGATTTCAGGCCTCATTATAACATTTTTCCAACTCTAGGATAAGTGCTATCAGCTAGTCTCGCTGCCACAGGGTAACTCTCTCCTTTTCTTTAGAGAACAACATGAATCTCGCGCATCTTGATAACGTACTGCAATTGGGTGAGAATAATCACTCCCTTTGTATTGATACATACCTAGACCTAGCTGCTAAAAAACATTTTTCATTTAGTTTAAAATATAGCTGTTAAATTCTATCAATTTGAATTTAGACATACATGAATAAATTCAATATAGCTGTTTATGACTCTTTAAGCATTAGTAGGATGTCAATCTTGTCTTACATGCATTCTCTATAGGGAGCGTTGGAATAGGACACTTATTAAAGATTTTAGACTTTGGGCAATTTTATTAAATGCTAAGGTTTTATTGTTATATTATAATTTATCCAGACGTTAGAATTTTGAATGCGTTGCTTTTAAATTGCTTTTGCCATGTAGGCCCTGATGATAAAAAGTGTATCCTATTGGGTGTGCATTTTGCATGTATCACTAGCATTAAATCTAAGAATTAAAAACATCCTTTCTATTTTTATTGTTATTTTATTATGAACTATATCAGTTGCTCAATGCAAAGTGGGATATTGACTCTTTCGCCCGGGGGTCTGATTTTAACCGAACTGGAATATGCTAAGTCTTTAAGATTTGCCTGTTCTTCGATCAGATGAATTAGATTTCAGTGAACTGACAGTACACTGAAATCTGATTTAGTGTTCTAAGAATATGTAAGTTTTGAAGTTTGATAGGTCTGTTCATGTATGTGTAGAGTGAGCAGGAATAGGAGAATCACATTTTTACTGCATTGTATTTTTAAAACAAAGCTGTGTCCTGGGGTCAGAAGCAGCTGAGTAAGAGGGCGGAGTAATTAAATGATTTAATTAATCACTGAGGCATGAAATTATAAAATGATGAGAGGATCACCACTTTGAGAGTATGTATGTAATAGCATATTTCATTCTAAAAAAAATGGGAGTGTGCTCTTACCCTTGTAATTATACAAAGCAGCAGGGTTTCCTCCATTCTTTTTGTCTCCTTTTTTACATCATGTCCTTTAATTGGATTGAACTACCCGAACACCAAGAGTAAAGTTAATTTAACAGGGTTTCACCAATACCTGAAGACAGGATTTTATGATTACCACCATCTCAGCTGAATAGTTATTAGTTATTACACATTATTTTTTTTTATCTGTTTGGTATATCAAGAAACTGAGGTAAGGAATGATAATCATGGGTTTTGAATAAAGTGATATGACATGGTTAGACAGGTGTTACGTGCTGAAAATGGTTAATGCAATTGCCTTGAATCTACTTTTTTTTGTCTGTCATCATACTCATCACACCAGCTTGTTGGTTATCTTACATTAATCCTTTACCATCTATTTTCAATTATAATGCAACTCATAAAAGTTTTTTTTCTTCTTTAATGTGGTTATGTATATCTAATGATATAATGTATGAAAATATTTTGTCATTAACTTGACCTACTTTTCCCTATTTAATCTCTTTTTAGATGGCTTTTATGAGAAAGAGCAAGTTTCGTCATGTCTTCGGCAAACCTTTGAAAAGGGAACAGTGTTATGATGCTCTCAGAATTTCCCGTTCTTCATGGGACTCCAAATTTTGTGCAGTCAATCCAAAATTTGTGGCAGTTATGACAGAGAGTGGAGGGGGTGGTGCCTTCATCGTCCTTGGCTTATCCAAGGTAAGTTTAATCAAATATAAAACAAATGTTTTACAAGCGCTTACATGCATTATGATTTAGATAATTCTTGGAAAGAAACAATATTATTACTCATTTTTAAGAAAAGGGGGATTGGTGATATATGTTACACTGCCCTGACTTCTCGTGAAGTATTGATCTGCCTATCTCAGGCAAAAGAGTGGCAATTTGCGTGTGAGCAAAAGATGCTCACTACTTCACAGGTATCTATGGAGGTATGGGACATAAGATATGAAATCTGCATTTTAGCCGCTGTCTCGTCAGGAGCTTGGCATGGGAATAGTGCTATAACTGATTGGCCTATTGCCAGTCTTTGATTTATTTATTTCAAGTAGACATAACTGTGAATATTGAGATATTTTATGGAGCCCCTTATTCTCTGTGTGACAGTACATTAAATTGGGAGAGCTCTGTCTTTGATTTGACCTAAACTTAAACATGTAACAAGCCACCAAGTATGAGACAGGAGTGAATTCAGACAAAATCTTCTCCTGGCAGGTCGGTCGAGCAGACATCAATGCACCCCAAGTAGTTGGTCACAAGGGGCCCATCTATGATATAGCGTGGTGCCCGCACAATGACAATGTCATAGCCAGTTGTTCGGAGGACTGCAGTGTTAAAGTTTGGCAGATACCAGACGAAGGGTTAACAGATCCTCTCACAGAGCCAGTAGTGGACCTCGCGTACCATCAGCGTAGGGTGACCTCCATTGTGTGGCATCCCACAGCACACAACGTCCTAATGAGCACAGGTAAGCTGGCCATGGGTAGAACTCACACACTGCTGACAGTGTGATTTATAGAAAATTTGTCTTAACCTGTCCCTACTGGTAAAGCAAGTGTGTGATGTGAGTGTACCAGGATATAAACCTTGATCACTGCAGGTACAGTCTGTATCGGCTGTGGGATGTAAAACCCTGCCTCGCTAAACCAGGGTTAAGTATAGACACTATTCTTGTGTTGCCAGTAATTTATTTTTATATGTCTATGTAAAATCATTTGTTGAAATTTTGTTGTTGTTGTTAAGGATTGTAATTGTATGCCTACAGTGAATTGTCAATGATGGGTTATAAACAGTCAACATTATTATTTTATGATCTTTCTGTGCTTGAGAATACATTTCACAACTAATTTTTACTTCAATTCTTGAGATTGTTTCAAAATGAGAATTAAGTTTCTATTCTGAAATACCTTTTTATCTGATCTTTTCGTGACCCTTTTTTCTGACTTTGGTTTAAACCTAAATTTCTTTTCTGTTTCTTATTCATCATCAGCGTCTGATTTCAAAATTGTGCTGTGGAATGTGGGAGTAGGGGAACCAGTGGTGGAAATAGCCATGCCGGAACAAATCTTCTCCATGTCTTTCAATGAAGATGGCAGCATGTTTGCCTGCACCTGCAAGGACAAAAATCTTCGCATTTTGGATTCTCACTCTGGTGATATTTTACAGGTGTGTCTTATTGCTCAAAAAGCCATTGGTGATAACTTGTTTACAGTTTACCAGCACTCACCTTTATTCGATCCAACTGACAGGATTTTGCGTATTAGAAAAATGATGGCTTTGTTGTATTTTGACATAACGCAGTAAGTCTAAATTTCTATTGGATATTATTAATGTAGAAAACTAGTTTTAAAGAGTACTTCATGTGAAATTTTGCATATGAGATCATCCATTTTGAAATTTTGAATGAATATTTTGATTTGGTGTGTTGCTACTTGTAACCTGTTTTGTGTTTGTGTATTTTTTCTGCTTTTTGATGTGTGAGACTGATCATTATCATTTGATCTGTGTGTGTGTTGCAGACTGTTCATGCCCATGATGGAAGCAAACCTCAACAGTGTACCTTCCTGAAGGACAACAAAGTGTTTAGCACAGGCTTCTCCAGGACCAGTGAGAGGCAATATGCCCTGTGGGATGTGGTAGGTACTCATTCATTTACAATCGCTCAATCTCTCTGTCACAGACACAGAGTGTGAGCCTGCAACAATCCCCTCCTCACCACAGACCAGAAGTTATTTTTAGTTTGTGACAAAGCGCAATCATTTACAGTCAAGGTTTATCCCGCTTTATGTATCGTGAAGTGGACTAGTGATGAAATAATAGCTGCCACCCTCTCGATGAATCTCAGAAAATGTCTATTTATGCAAGACCCTTCTTGCCACATATGTGTGGAAACTATAACTACTTTTTTAAATTTTTTTATCTTGCCCCTTTTTTCCAATATATTCTCCCTTTTTTCTTTTACAGAAAAAATCAATGAGGATAGTAGTTAGCTGCAAATTATTATTATCTTAACCCTTTCACTGCTAAGGACACCAAAATATTTAAGATTTGCCTGTTCTTATACCAGATATATCAGATTTCAGTAAACTGACATGTCAAAAGCCTGAATTTCAGGCTTTTGGCATAAGTCAGTTCACTGAAATCTCATTTATCTGGTATAAGAATACATACAATTTCAAGATTTTGCATATTACAGTTGGGTCAGAATCAGACCCTGCTGTGAAAGGGTTAAAAAGCTCTACATGGCTGGGGGGCCAGAATTGCTCCATGACAATTAGATTGAAGCGTTGGATTTTCCTTAGGTATAATGTTGTAATGTAGTAAACATACCTCATATTCACTGCTCAAGCTTAATTGAATTTTGTCAATACTTCCAACTGTTTTGTTAATTTTAATTGTGAGAGAATTCCATATGTATTGCGTAATTCGACTTAGTCATGGTTTCTTAATCTTTCCTTGGCAATTTTTACTGCAAGCAGAAGTGAGTAAATCACTCCTGGCTTGAAAGTGATGAATGGAATCGAAACAATGGAGATTACCTGACCATGCTTTTCACTGTCTGTCTCTTGCTTTGGTCTGTGTAGGGCAACAAGATGGAGAAGATGGAGATGTCGGAGGTTGACACCAGCAACGGGGTCATGTTCATCTTCTATGACCCAGACACCAGCATGATCTACCTAGCTGGAAAGGTATGTAGACTTGGGAGAGACTAAGGGTTGGGGAGAAGGGAGGGAATGAGGAAGAGGGAGGAAAAAAGATAGATGGATAGGGGGAAATAGAGGGTGGAGGGGGGGGGGGAGGACTTTATTGTTATTGAATGTTATTCACTTAGCCTGAGTAATTTTCTTAAAGGAAAAATTCACAGTATCTTTTTTAAAGTAAATAGACTTTGTATGATGTAAAAGTTTAGATGACTTTTTAAACCTTGTTTATGAAGTCTTCATTTAAAAAAAAAAATTGCAACTCTATGAAAATCTGTGAAGATATTTTTAAATGGTAAAAGAACAAACAAACAAAAAAAATCTTTGAAAAAATGTATTTCTTACAATCAACTTGTTACTCCTAACTATCATGAATGATACATTTGCTAGGTTTTCATGTTTAAAAAATGTCTTTTTCAGGGCGACAGCCAAATACGCTATTATGAAGTTACAGAGGAAAAGCCCTACGTCCATTTCCTGAGCACGTATGGCAGCAGCAGCCCACAGAAAGGGGTTGGCTTTATGCCGAAGCGGGGGTTGAATGTCATGCAGAATGAAATTTCCAGGTTCGTGTGCTTTTTATGCTCTCTTTCTCGTTTCAATCCAAAGATTCTCTCTTGGCTCTGTGATAAATTATGTTTGGTTGCAGGAATTTATTAGGTGTCCTATTGATCTAATTATAACCAGGCATAATATGGGCCCTAGCATGATGTGGTATGAAGGGGTTGGAAAAACTTTTTTAAGCTTTTAAGCTGTTCTTAACCTATAGTGAATCCAGAAATCATGTTGGGGTTGTGAGTTAAACTGTGCAGAACCCCAAATTGATTGGTAGGTTTTCAGTTATTTATAGCGATGGCATTGTTATACATTGGTTGATGCAAATAATTTGAAACACGCTTTCCTTGTCTAAAGAATTTTTTATAATGGTCTGCAAAGATTTGTTATTGATACCTAGGGGTTTAAAAAAATATATTCTCAATCGAGCCATTAGGCATGTTAAGAAGTCTGAGGAATTATCATGTGATGCCGGCTTATAATCTGTCCAATGACTTTCAGTTTTAATGCTTGCCTCCTTTTTGTATTTTTTTATTGTCAGATTCTACAAACTCCATAATAATGGTCTATGTGAGGTGATACCATTCACAGTACCAAGAAAGGTATTTAATTCTTGACTGGCAGGCTGGCTGGGTGAAATTCAGCCGCCTGCTACCCCCACCCTCTTCTCTCTCTCTCTCTCTCTCTTTCTCTCTTTCTCTGTCTCTCTCCCTCCCTCCCTTTCCGTCTTCACCTTAAGGGATAAATTTATTTGTTTTATTTAAATATTTTTATATTTTGGCTTTTACTTTTATCTAATTAAAGTGGTCTTCACAACATTGTATGCTATTTGAATCAATGAATGCAAAATTTGCCTCAATGAAACATCAGGTGTTGGCCCATCCATATGTTATAGCTTTGTCATCATTTTATACTAAGAAGACACATTTTAACCCTTTCACAGGGGGGTCTGATATTCTAACCTAAATGAAATATGCAAAATCTTGAAAATGTACCTTTTCTTATACCAGATAAATCAGATTTCAGTAAACTGACATATGCCAAAAGGCAAATCTTGAAGATTTTGGTGTCTTTAAAATGGAAAGGGTTAAAGTTTTATTGTGGTTCTCTGTATTCAGAGTACTTTCCTGATAATTATTTTTTTGGCACTCTAAAAGCTATATTATTATATAAGTATTCATATATTATTATTATTATTATCATTATCAAATTTGTTCTAGAACATCTTTCTCAATTCCTCTTCAATTGCTGATCCTTTGTGTGCATATGTTTGTCTGTTTGTTTGCAGTCTGAACTGTTCCAAGATGACTTGTACCCAGACACTGCCTCTGGCTCTCCTGCCATTTCAGCGGAAGAGTTCTTCTCAGGCAAAAATGCTTCTCCCATATTGGTACGCATTTCAAAGAATAGCTCAATATTCAATAATTGTATTGTAATACCGACTTTTTATTTGTAAACCTTTACTTCTTCAAAGGGTTTATTCTATTTATTATTCAGTGTGTGACCTATTGGTTTGTTGTATGTATTGTTACTTCGTTGCTCATACTGTCATTGGTATTACATCATCATTGATTACTATTGTTAGTATTATTTATTATTATTGTAATCATTATTCTTATGATAAATGTAATAGGTATTGTTGCTTCTGTTATCAAAGCATCCTTTTTTGGTACTCATATATTTTGGCTTCATGCCACACAAAAAGGAATAAACTGTAATTTATTTCCTGTCTTCTTGTCGTTAACTTATGATCTGTGTTTTTCTTTGACAGGTCTCCTTGAAGGACCAGAACACTTCAACAAAGTCTGAAACATTGAAAGTTGTTAGAAAGTCAAATGTCCTCGACAAGCTTCCGTCCCAAAACACGACCTCGTCCAACGGTGCTGACCAGCCGGCTGCTGCTGCGGCGACCACCTTGCCACCTGTAAGAAGCTTTCCATTCCATACTTTAGTTCATGCTAACTCACTTACTCTCATTTCATTGGATATTCATTATCATGTGTACCTCTTTTAGCTCTTATAGCGGTTGAGTCGAAAAACTGCCATTGCTGCTGATGCCTAGAGGTCTAAATGGCATGAAAATTCAGACGGATCAGTGAGACTTGATGAGCCGGTTTTTACGCATCTCTGTGGTGACATGTGGTGTGCACTCCTTACGCCTGCATGTATTTTTCACTGCTTCAGAGGTTTTTACACAACCTGCCTTCTGAGAGCTGCGTAAAACCTGCTGATTAAATCTCAGTAGTTACATCAGAGGTTTGATTAGCAGAATGGGGACTTAGGGGTCTGATCAGGCGGCCAACCATTGATGTATTATTTTGTCATAAGTGTGAGCATTTTTATAATTGTTTAAGTCACTGGGGCAATTCTATTATCTTCTTGGCGGATTACTTTTGCCTTTTTCAAAATATTAAAATGGCCATATGTTTGGAATTCATTCAAGGTTAAAACTTGTGGAATGAGAAAAATAGATACACACCAGGCTTTTCTTTCAAGGGGATGTTTCTACGAGAAACTGACTTGCCCTGGGTACAGGAAAATCATTTTAATTTGTCCAAGTGAGTCTTGTAGGAGTGAGAGGGGGTGGGAGGGTTGTTGATTTTCCTCTTCGCAGTGAATATCTTAGCTACCTCATTTTCATTTTATTTTTTTGCCAAATCATTTTATTCATGTGTTCCCATTCTGTCTTTTATTTATTCATCTATTCATCTTTATCCTTCTCAAGATTGAAGATGAGGTATTTAATTTTTATAATAATGGGTTTGATCTATGAAGGCTTCATTTCAAATTACTCTTCAGTTCCATTATATCCACATGAGACCTTTTTTTCTTCTTTTGGTATTCCTAGTAACAAGGAACAAGGTTGATATTGATAAGGTCATAGGTATTGTCTTTCACTCATTTTAGCCCAAGGTGCATTACGAATAAGTCAAACAACTTACTGCACCATGCAAATACATGATATGATATAATTATACAGTCAGTCAATAATCAGAAAGATTGTTTTAAAACCTTCCAAAATTGAATAATTCTAGCAAAAGTGTGAACAAAGTATATTAGCAGTGCTGTGTAGAGGTAATTTACGCACGCACACACACACACATGATTTGACCAATGTGTTAAAAAGGCGTTTCACAGGTAACTACCATCAACCAATGGAGGTTCTTTTCAAAGCAGAGGATCATAACCATTGCTAATTAGGAAGAGAGAACCAACCAACCAGTCATGTGCCCAACTAAAAAAATTAGATGCAATGTTTATCTTTCAAAGAGTAGCCGAAAATTTCAGGTGGATATAGATGGACTGGAGTGTAAACGGCTTTATTTTCTGCTTCTTACTATCCTTAATCATAGGCTGTTTGAACTTTAACCCAACTCATACCATACATCCTTGCACTGACATACATACAGTACTCTATACTCCTACACCTCATGGCTGTGTAACTGTAACATTATGTTAAGTCCATGAATCATAAATCATATTGCGTCATGACATGGCTCCATTTAATAACATGTGTGCGGCCAGGGACGGATGACCATACAATGATCATCATCAAATAATCATTGATCAGACCTCCCAAATGTCCCTCGAGTCTGGGGAGTCATCACATTTTTAATTTGATTTAGTCAAATCCCCAGTCTCCCCTGATTCTCTCAAATGTCCTACAGCTTGAAAGATCAAAGCCGTTTTATATTGCGGCCAACATATCTCTAATTCATCCGTATGAACATCTTATTTCATAAGAAACAATCTACGTGTGTCTTCACCCCATTATTTCCTCTATAGTGGCTTACAGTAGCCTTCCCCGTGTTTTGTTTACAAGTTGGGAGGTCTGAATCGTATTTATAAATTTTTGTTCGTTGACATTGATGCTTTGTCCGCTTTCAACACACTGTCACCACAGGCCTTCGATCCCCAAGGGATTTTGGAGGACATGCGTAAACTGAAACTCATTGTGAAAGCGCACGAACGGAGGATAAAGGCTTTAGAGGAAAAGCTTTCACAATATGAGAGTGACGAGGAACGAGTGGATGAGGCATAATATATAGGACAGACAAAATTATCAAGACTTTCTTTACCTTTGTGAGGACATTTTTCTCTTGGTTGGAACTGTACTCACGCTGATGCTAGTGTGTGGTCTTCTTGTTTGTGCTCTTCTCATTCCTTGCACCTCGTTTGATGTTTTGAGTTTTTTATTTTACACTGAGTTTTTCTTTTTAGTTGACTTTTCGTTTCCCTTTCTTTAGTTTTTTTTTTTGGTATTCTTTGTGTGTATTTTTTTGGTTACATTTTTGGTTACTTTGAAAATCCTTTCTCGTTTTGACATTAACAGTTTGTGAAAGTAAATTCCCGTAGACAATGAATCCAACTAAATAAAGAGGAATGAGCCAGTTGTATTTTAACTCACATGAGTAGATTAGTGAATCAGCCATATTTGTAGCCGTATATATTTGATGTGACTTGCAAACAAGACTTGTGTACCAACTCGGCTGTAGTGTAACTTGCTAGACCAGTGTAGTACATAGTTCTACTACTATGCTTTGTTGTCTTCCCTTTTGACTGTACAGAGTTGTAGCCTGTATCATATTGTATTATATTATATCGTACTAGTATCCCTGTACCATTTAACCAACTACTACTTCTACTTTTACTCTACTACCACTACTACTACTACCACTACTACTACTAATACTACTACTTCTAATACTACTTCTACTTCTAATACTACTTCTACTTCTAATTCTAATACTACTTCTACTTCTAATACTACTTCTACTACTACTTCTACTACTACTACTACTACTACTACAACTACTACTACTACTACTACTACTACTACTACTACAACTTCATCTCCTTCTCTAATGTGGGGAAGTTCTGCCTGGATGAATACAACTGACAATTAATATAGCACTCTCCTTGCTAACAGCTAGTGGGAATGCAGTGCCCTTGTGCAATCTAACAACCCCCCCCCCTCCTCCTCCTGACAGCATGGTTATTCTTGTAGTCATCCACTTTAAGGGTGAGCACATTGAGGCCACCGAATATATATTTGGTACCTATAATGTCCCTCATTTTAAAAACTCCCCAGTCGAAGCCATTTAACAAAGCTGGACTGATTTTTTTTTTTGCTTTTAAATCATCTCTTTGTAAAATGTCCCTGGCAGGGTCCAAGTGTGGCTATTCTTTTAACTAGCCTGTCATCTTACTTACCCCTTGGCGCTTATATATGACCATAGCAATTGCAAGCGCCTTAAAACTTTCAATAAACAAACAAACAAAGCTGGACTGGAAGCTTTTTGGAAAAGCAGCATAGAGTAAACATATGTCAGTGGTACACGCCAAAGACATTCGGTGCCATCTCTGTGCTCACCCTTATTCACAGGATCCAATAACATGTAGACATGATATTATTTGTGACAATTCGTTTTCACTGTTAAAGAAGTTTTTGGTCATCTTGTCTGTTTGTATTAGTTAATTTATTGGGTTGTATTTTTGGTTTATTTTGTTTAGGTCTTTTCTCTTTTTTCTGGTTTTTTTCTCAGTTGCCCAGTACGCAGTTAATTGAAGTAAATCAGAGCTCGATTAAGGAAAAATTTTACCATTGTTCAATTCAGCATCACTCAAACATCCTGCTTTATACATTTCCTAGGAGAATTGTCATTGGAAATAAAAACTGAACTTAAGAGGGAGATTTTTTGTTTTTACAAATATG
>JAUEKZ010159587.1:2935-14623 GCA_031471865.1 Melibe leonina | reverse complement strand
AATTACCTCTGACATGTTTCAACAAGTCAAAGTGATCTATTTACCTCTGACATGTTTCAACAAGTCAAAGTGATCTAATTACCTCTGACATGTTTCAACAAGTCAAAGTGATCTAATTACCTCTGACTTGCGAGTCAGCAGTTGCAATAGGTACAGCACCAATCTCAGTTTTTAATAGTCGGTCAAGTCTTCTAACTGAGTCTACAGACGTCTCACAGTCAACAAACTGTCTCAGCTGGCAAAGAAGGAAGACAAAAATGAATAAGATTTCATGGAATTGTAAGGCAATGTAAGGTAAATATGTATAATATATACCATAGAGATATATATAAATAACACAAAAATTGATAATATTTCAAGCACATTTTACACAATGCTCATAATTACATCAATTTCCTAGAAAGCCAAGCAGTTCAAATGGGTCGGCTCTAAATACTCTAAACTTTTATTACTTGAAGACATATGAAGCTACTTACACATTCCTCGGAGTTGTGCCTGCTGTGTGTGACAGTCCGTTCTAGTCGTGCTATTTTGACATTGGCCTCATCCAGGCACTCCACCAACTGCTCCATCAGGATCTCCACCTTGGCAGAAGTCTCCCTCTGGGCCACCACAGGGGCACGCGGGGAGAATGTTGCAGGCGACCCTGGACACACAAAGTAAAAACAAATAAGGAATGAATTCTTAGAGTAATGACCATTTAATAATCAATTAGTTTCACAGATTAAAAAAGGTGCTGTGCAACAACCGAGGCAAGGTAAACCCACACAACTCCTTAGTAATTAATAAGTATAAAAAGGGAGGGGATCGCTAGGCCAGTGGTTATCAAGGTAAAACAAAGGGAGTGATTAGCAGGCCAGTATGGTGGGACAAAGACAAAGGAAGACAGACAGAAAAGCGACGTTTCGACCACTCCCTTTGTTTCACCTAGTAATTAATAAGTCAATTGTCATGACCATTGAGTCCCATTGTAACCTTAGATCTTCAAGAATCTTGAATCACAATAGTTGATGATTAAAAGAGCTTTTATCTCCATGTTTCATTAACTACGTTCCAAAATACCACTCAAGAATAAATGGTATACAAAAGCTAATCCTGACAGAGATCATAGCATCACGAGAGAATGAATTTTATGCCAAGTGCTCTTGATGTGGATCAAGTTTATGAATCTTTTTTTTTCTTAAAATAGATATGGATTTTTAAAGTAATGACAATGCAGTCTTACTTCTTCCATCACTTGATGCATCAGTGAAATCTACGACAGAACGAGAGGGAGATCTGGATCCTCGACTTGAAGCTACCACCTGCCTGACCGGGGAGAAAGACCTTCGGATTGGAGAGCTGGCCCGAAGGGGGGAAGGAGACCTGGAGCGGGGCACAGCAACATGTGCCCCTGCCCTCCTGACTGGAGAACCGGTCCTGTGTGACGAGGAAACAGAGACTCGGCTGGGAGATGCGTCGGGTCTGCGTCTGACTGGGGGGGATTCGGGCGGTGATTCTTCCAGATAAGCTTCCAGTTCAGCAGTTTGCCTCTCGAGGTTAGCAGCTGCCTGAATCTGTCTCATCTCTCTCAATCTGTCCTCTGCTGATGTGGTAGCTCTCAAGCCGTCTTGTTTCTTTTCATTCTGAAATAAAAAAAATAAAGTGACTAGTTTTATAATTTTCAAGGGATGATAATACAGATTACAACCTGGAGGAACAGTTAGTGCCTACAACAAATGTAGTTTAAAGAGCAGTATCTTAGTTTTAAAGTTTGAAATTTTAGATTTATAAAATCATAAGTTACCTTGTATTATCTCAAAAGTGGTGCATTGAAAGAAACTCAGTTCATTACAATGATTAACAAAAGCTGCATAACTTTTATACAAATAAATTTGGGTCAAATTTTATACTAGGACATTGGAAAAAGCAAGATTCATTTATTTTAATTCTATGCAAATTTTACACTGACAGTGGAGGATTCACATACCTCAGCAACCATCATGCGTTCAATGCGTAGTTTGGTGGTGACGATGTGGTCAAAGACAGCCTTGGAGAATGTCCTGAAGTCTTCCAGCTTGTGCTGCACCCGCAGGGCGTCCTGACTGTCTCCCTTCTGCATCAGGTACACGGCTGCCTGGTCCAGGTAGGAGATGCGGTGACGTCTAGTCTGAACTTCATCCTCTATGCGCTGAAGCGTATTATAGATGAGGGGGGGGAGATAAATCAATACGAAATGAAATTTTCACTTAAAAATAAAAAGCCATAGAGAGGTCTATTAAAAAAACAGAAGAGTTCAAAAAGGTTGGTATTCAGTATATGTATTTTCTCCAAAGGCCCGGTAGGTAGTCAGTGATTTATTGTACTTTATTCACAAGTTTTGGTTCAAGATTTGCATTGCCAGAGTGCCAACCCTACCTGGATCTCGGCAAACTTTGCCTCCCAGTCCAAGTTGTCTGGACTGTCCAGATTGGTCAGGCTGCGGTCCACCTCCCTTAACCAGGACATCAGGGAGGCGTGGGTTGATTCAAAGTCTCCACGGATACTGGCAGAGTGACGCAACTTCTTCATGACCTGGAAAGCAATTCAGTATGAAAAATGTTGCAAAATCTCTGAAGCAGGTGGAGGACAAAAAACATGTGAGGGTCTCACTTAATGATCTCAGAAATCCAGAAGGAAATGACATAAAGAAATAAATGTAAAAAAACCTGAAAAAAACTTCTTTTGTCATAGCTGATGAAATACTTACTCTAGCAAAAGATGTAAAAGAGAACAGTTTACAGTTCCAAGCACTAAAAGATATATTAATAATTTTCTTCCCAAAACATTAAATAGGTTAAAATTCATTCCTACAATATTGTAGTCTACAAATCAAAGAAAAAAGCAAAAATAATAAAAATGTCAGTATACAACAAACAACTAGACTAACACAAACAAATTTTGTAATGAATTGAATAGATAAAAATCACTGACTTCAGTGACCCTAAGTTGCAGGGCATCCCATCGGTTGTTGAGGTCAGTCATCATGGACTTGAGAGCTCCGTCCGTGCTTGTGCGCCCTTCCTTGGCCAGGTGGCGATACTGGCGGTTTATATGCTCTAGCATGGACAGCTGGTCATGCACTTTCCTTTGCAGCTGCTAAAAGTGGGAGAAGTGGTGACATATTTTCATTAACTCATTGATAAATGAATATAGAAGGCATAATTGAAAGGAAAATCATTGACCAAGTAAAATGTCATATCAGCAACAGGGTTTCAGTAAAATTTCAAAATAAAATAAAAATTTCAAATAATTATGAACAAAGAATAAATTTAATTGCTGTATTTAACATCTTGTTGACTAAATTTATGTATCTAATTGACAAGTAGAGCTTATATTATCATGTTGATAAGGATGAACTATATTGACCTGAAATGAAGAGAAAATATAATATGACATAATAGACCTACCTCATATTTCTTGATTTCCTCTTTGGCGAGAGATATGTTAGAAGAGTCCATTTCTGAGACAGTCATTTCTGTTTCTGCCTGTGTGAGCCAATCAGAGAACTTGTTGCAATCTTCCCTGAATCTCTCCCACAGCTGCCATGTCTCCTCCACCCTGTACAAGGGAGACAATCATTGCCATTTGTATAAAAGAGAACATGAGCACATCAAAAGTACCAGTCTGTAGCCCTATCTCCAAAAGAACTCTCAGTCGAGTCCAAGCATTGATATGAGTACCTATAGTGGTGTCCTAGATAAAAATTAGTCTTTATAAGCATCCTGGCTCATGGCACAGATCTTGTCCTGGTATTTGTGGCATGAAACAGACAAGTGGTAATGATTGCCTTTCTGTGGACAGGATATTACTTTACTACAGATTATTTTTCCAACCCAATAAGAGGATTGGTATTCATTTTAAACCTTGGTTGTTTTAAATTAATTTGTGACATGCTTACTATTAGTTTCCATCAAAGATAATTTCTCTAAAATAACAATGCAAACTGTACATAAAAAAGTATTCCTAATGTATCTTCTTTCTCTCACCTGCTTCTCCTTTGAGGTGAAAGTGCACAGATGTTTCTCCAACGCTTCTCCAGATTTTTCATAGCATGCTGCAGCGCATTGAACTCTATTTCTGTAGGGCAAGCATCTGAGTCGTGTAGTAGCACTTCACACAGGTTCAGGACAGACGACACGCCTGCACTGTGCTGTTCAATGTCTTGTTGGATTTCCTATTGTTTGTAGTGAAGTAAAAATGAAAAAAAAACCCAACTTAATAAACGAAACCCCCCCCCCCTCTTTTTCCTTCTCTTTTAGCTATTACTATTAAATCTGATATAATTTTTTTTATATAACAAGTTTGCCTGAAATGAACATGTGAAAAAAAACCCAAAGAGTGTGACATTGATAATTACATTAAATACTGTAGTAAATTTTCAAGAAGGTCTAGTCTAGTGAAAAGTTAAAAAAAAATTTTGCTGACATTTCTTTCCTTTGATGTAGATCTGTGATCTTATAACCAATTAAAAATCCCATCCCTGAACTGATCTGTACAATGAATTACGAAATAAATTGAAAGAACAACAACAAGAAATACAGTACGCTTAGAATATAGATTATAATAATTTGAGCTACACATTTTTCTCACCTGAGTATGATGTAACTTCCTTTGTATTTCTCGAACATTGCTGTCTTTGTATGAAATTCCTGAGGACAGTTCACTCTCCATCTTGGCCAACCACTGAGACAAGTTCTTCATGCTGTTGTCCAGCTGTTTCACTGCCAACACAGTTTCTTGCAGTTTACGGTGCCTACGGTGATAACAATTATCATGATTGTTTATAATGGAAAAAAAATATGAATGTGTAAAAAACAATAATAAAGCAGTTCTAATTCCATATCATTATTCAAATCTCAACATTCTTCATTAAGTCTTCTTATAAGCAAATAAAGAAAAAGATGATTTAATACGGTAAGATCATCGAGTCCCATATAGTGGTGATAGCACTATGACTCTAAAAACTTACTGACAAACTTTCTTAATAAAAGTGAAAAAATATCCAAATTAAAATCAGGAGGTTCACCTGAAGTCCATGACTGCTGTCAAATGAGTCCATTTGTCCTCTAGTCGCAACAGTTTCTGCTCCATGTCAGAGGCTCTTATTTCACTGCTGATCTTCATCAATGTCTGGCCATGGAAGATGATGTCATTTTTCTCCTTTTCCTTCTCAGCCATCTCATACTTGTATTCCTGCAAACAATACAACAAAGAAAAAAAAATTGAAAAAATTCATAAGTGATCAAGCCTGTAGTAATGGCAAACGTTTGTTGATTTGAAAAGAGAAGATTATAAGACAGACAAGAGAGAATATTGTGTGGCTTATTCAAAGTGAGCTAGGTCAAGAATGTGTTGTTTCTCAAAAATTGTTTCCGTCTCACCTTTTCTATCTTGTTAAGCAGGTCTTCCACATGCATGTCTCTTGCAGACGTGACCTTGACCTCCATGCTGTTGATCCAGGCCAGCAGTGACCGGATGCGATCCCCAAGGTTGTTCCACCTGTGTGAGTAGATATATATTTATATAAAATCATGATACTGATAATTTGCTCTAATGATAAAAAAACAGATGATTTTGAAATCCTATTTATAAATCAAATCTTTAAAAAATCAAAGACAAAAGACAAGTTTCCCCTTCCGGATGTATAAAGGGATATATCCTTATTATGGTTTTCCTTTGGGATGAGACAAATCTTTTTCTTGAGGAAAAACAAATGCCATTTTGCTTATATTTTACATGATTTTGACTCTGTCTTCCTTACTTGCACATGGCCTCAGTCAGCCTCTGCTCCCTGATCAGGGTCTGATGCTGCAGCTCCTCCCACTGTTTGTTCAGCAGCCGGATGCGTTGATGAAGGAGATTGACATCATCTGCCTTGACCACCCGGCCAAGCTGCTTTTCCTTAGACATTAACCGCTGCCTGCGGTCCTCGGAATTAACAAAAGCACTGGCAATATCCTGATCCATGATGAAAAATAAAATTTTTTCGTTTTGTTTTTAATTAACTTAAAACATTCCAAAATGAAAGCTGAGCTTTATTTGCAATAAATGTCTCCAATTGTAGGAGTTTGTTTTTAACTTTTATGGAGTAAGAAACCTTAAACTTATAAGATATTGAAATGGAACAAATTCAATCACATGAATATAATTTTGGCTTTCAAAATACAAACAAAAAATGTTTTTTTATAGAGTAAATCAAGTAGTCTTACTACGAAGATTGACAATAACTTTGAAATATAGGGGAAGAGATATGATTGTCTCCTGCACTGACCTTGCATTTGTTGAGGTCAGATTGCAGATCATCATAGGAGGAGGGGATGTCAGCGTACAGTGTTTGGCGGATGCCTTTGAGCCAGTTAAGGATGTCCTCTATCTCATCCTCACATCCCAACCACTGCCTGTCCACGTCTTCCAGCTTTGACCGGTGGTCATCCAGCTGGCTGTAGACACGGTACCACAACTCCTGCAGCTCATCTAGTTTGGTCTGATGGGGAGAAGGTTTTGAACACGTATGTGAAAAGGTTACATAATTTCCTATTCATATCCGCAAACTCTCTTGTTTCATGCTTTTCTTCCTTGCTGTGAAAATGGATGCTACACTCTTTACCTGTGCATGATTAACACTTGAAAATTTAGTTCTTTAAAAGTGACTCCAAATAATGATTCATTCTTTTAAGCACACGTTATATCATTGTCAGAATCTACACCTAATTTTATGTTCACCTGAATTTCTTTAGAGGATTTAGCATCAGCTCTTTGTACCAAGTTGTTCCCAACATCATGGGTTCTCTTAAAAGTGGCCTCTTGAAGCTTGAACTCTCTTTCAGTTGTCTTGAATAAACGATGAAAAGAAATACATGCAAGAAAACATAACAATCTTATTGACAGATAAGAGTAATGACTAAAACTGCATAGGAAACAGGATTGACATTTTCTTTTTCATAAATTAACTAAGAATAAAAAAATGTTAAAAAAACAAATAACAGTCAAAGGAAAAAACAAGAAGAACAAAAAAAAAAGGTAGAAAAGTTGTCAGAACGGATGTCAGAGAGCTAACAAAAACCATAAAATGTTCAACACATCTTTAAAAACAAGTTCATTAATCAAAGGCAAGTTCGAGAAATACTTAAATAATAATGCTGAGGTGAAAATCTTTTAATGGCATACTAAATAAAAAACACCTACAGAATGGGAGAAGGATGCCCTCTCCATTTTGGAAAATTAAAAACAATTACCAAACAGAAAGACTCCAGGTAAAAGTAATAACAAAAAAGAGGAATAAATGAAAATAAAAGATCATTTGAGATGGGACATTGAGGAATCTGTGAAATTGAGGAATAAACGGACACGTAATACGACATGGTAGACTGTATATAATTAGAAGCAACTCACTCTGACTTTCTCCACAAGGGCACGAACACTCTGCAGGGAGGTAGAGTCGAATTCAAACACCTTCATCGCCGACTCCTTGTCCTTAAGCCATTCCAGAAGCCCAGAGGCCATTGATTCAAACTGCTGCCATTGCCTGATCAATGACTCAATCAGGGTTTTCCTCTGGTGGGCTCGCCTTGTCACGCTGTGCCACTGCTCAGACAACAGGTGCAGTTTCTGCTGGAATTCCTCTCGGTCTTCCACTTCTCCTGCCCTCATCATCTTCTGGCCATCATTGATGATAGCATGGAGGATCTGTTGTCGACTGTACATTTCACTCTCAAATTGCTGGAGGGACAAACAAACATTTTATGTGTTGTAAATGTTTGCAGCATCAAGTTACATTAGACATTAGAATAAAACATTCTCTAACATATTCAATAAATAGAACAGCTTGCCTACAGCCACAAAGCTTATGAATAAAACTAAAGTCTTTAAAACTACGCTCCATCATATAATCTTAAATTGACTTAAATTAAAAAAAACCCCAAAAAACAAAGTTCTTAATTTTAAAAGTTTTGTAATTGACCACATTGAAATGTGTACTGACAATATTACTTGCCAGCCAAGAAGACAAAATAAAGCCTAGATCACATAAAATCAACAATGATATATGGAAGATACAGATAACTAGAAGTCCTTTGCATGAAAATAACAGAAGTTCTGTCTAGTCTGAGGACCAGGAAACAAATGTCTTCTGAGAAAAACAAGTCAAATTAATCCAATGGGCAGAGGTCAGCATACCTCACACTTTCTCAGCTGCTCTTTGAGTCCTGGCAGGTTGGTCTGTATTTCCGAGGCGAGGTCCTGCTCTGTCTGGGCCAGGAAAGTCATCCATGCCTCGCACTTGGCCGTGAAGTCTTGCTGGATAAGCAGGTTACCCTGCAGTGTCCTGATCCTCTCACTCGTGTTCTCGTACATGTCCTGCCATTGATGGTTTAAGCCTCGAAGTCTACCAGCATCAAGGGTATTTAAAGCCAAGCGGTATCTACAAGGTACAAGATACAGGACAATAAAATAAAATGAAGATTCTATTCATCATGAAAATTTATTTTTGATTTTATTGAATACCAGAAAGCAACAAAATAAAGAAAGGCAAAATGTCTGAGAAGAATTAATTAAAAATGAAATGAAGAATATTTGTCATTGAAAATACTTAAATTTTAATTAGCAACAATGCTATATGAAAACTCACCCCAAGTCATTGACACGATCCAGCTTCACGATTTTGCCCATGAACTGGGACAACAGCTGCTTCAACTGGTCCAGTCGGATTTGAATATCCACATATTCCGCGCTTTTTGTCGGATCTTCAGTGGCAAGGACAGACTCCGCATAGCTTAGGAAATTTTTCACCACCTTGATAAAAGAATGAAAATTTTTCAACAATAAATATTCAATGGGCAGTTGAATTAAAGTATTTACATACATGACAAACCATGTTGTGATGAACATATCCCAAACACAACAGTACAATAAAATGATTGGGAGTTAACAAACTAATTTAAAAAATAGAAATGTTGGTGGTATAAAGAAATCACTTTGATTTTAGTAATGTATATGAAGGAAGAGGGTGGAAAACAAATTTAAGGATATATCTATAATTTGACCACAAAATTAAGCTTATGGAGATGTCACTGATAATATCAAAGACATGATTGATTAAAAATTGTTGCTCTTTGTTCATGGTGTTTTGAAATGTATTTTATATGGAAGGCAAGAAATGTCATTTTTGAACTATGATTCTATAGCACAGTGTCACACCTCAAACGCTTCATTGAAGAGGCCAATCTGGGACATGTCATCACTGACGGTGGCCATGTGCTGGGAGAGGATCTGTCGTAGAGCCAACAGTCGCTGCTCAATGGCCGACTGGCGGGAGGTGAGGATGACGATGGTGGAGGTGTTCATGTTCTTGGTCAGAAGGTCACTCAACTGGTACAGGTCAGACATCTGGCCCTGGATGTTGTCCAGCTCCACTTGAAGCTCCTTGAGATGATGATAATAATGTTAATATCAATAATACTTATGATCATAATAATAATTCTTACAATAATAATCAAAATGATTATCATTCATACATATCAACTAAATAAGAAAACATAGTATATACTAACTTACACTGAGGCAAATATTAATCTGTATTCATTTCAAATAGAGATAAAGAAATCTCAAAAAGAAGAATGAAAACAATTCAAGCATACTACACAACTACGTAACATTCTTATGTTACTCCTCTGAAGGGGTCCCTTACAATAGAAGGGCTATTCTGTATTGAGATGGTCAGAAATAAGTTATCCTCTCTATTCATTTCAAATTAAAAACAGAAATGAAAATGAAAAGCTTACTAAGATAAAAAAACAAACCGATGCAATAAGAATTGGCGTTTTTTTTTCAACATAAATGCTTTAAATATTTTAAAAAGTAAAGTTGTTTTTTTCTCCAGCAATTTTAGCCATTTCCTATGTTGAAATAGGCACCACATTTCAAAATGTCCCAAGTCACTTTGCCCATCGTCATCCTAGGAAGCTTTTCATTTTCATCTATGTAGATAATTGTATTCTTGGACACAGCTTCCAGCAGCCTCCATTTTATATTTCAAATAGAAAAATGAAACTAATCTAAAATCAGAAAAATAAACAATATCATTTCTACAAACATCTCGTACTTTACTCCTCCTGAGGGATTCCTGTCGTTTCAAAGGATCATCTCTCATTGTGATGAGGTCTGAGCACAGCTGTTCCTTGGCATCCAGCCAGTCACGTATCTTGTTGTAGTGAGACTCGTACTGTTGCCAGTGGCTCAGGCACTCTTCAAACTGGAGGCATCGAGACGCCAGGTCAACCTGGAGCCGCTTCCACTTGGTCTGCACGTCTGCCACAGTTTTCTGGATCTCCAGCTGCACAGGCGGCTCACACAATTGCCGCAATTTACCCGACAGGGCACTGAACGAGTCCAGCTGTGCAGAGTGGCTGTCAAGGTCAGATTTGTGGCCCTGGGATATGAATAGAGGAGAGCAGATAATGTGTAATTGTGGAAAAATGTAAGAGTCATTGCAAGAAATATAAAAAGGGATTGGAAAAATGGTTTTCCGTCCCATCTTTAAGTAGAAGACAGACATGCAGGAGTTACAGAGATCAGATTTTTTTAAAGCTATTGATTAATTAGTATACATTTCTCAAAAATGAAAAAGAATTATAAAGGGAGAACATATCAATCACTTATAAACAAAATATTCTCAGCAACCATATCTGAAATCCTATCAATATGCGAGAAAAATCAATAAGGGTTGAATTCTGTATGTTCTTCTTACTTCTACTTGTTGATAAAACTCATTACGTTCAGAATGAGTTACATAATCAAATTCCAGAAAAAAGCTTAAACAAAAAAATAATAAAACTTTTTCTATTTTGTTTTGTTTTTCCACCCCTTAACATCATATCAAATAGTAAAGGTACACAGAATGATTATGATGATTTTAATCTTTATCAGATAGATTAGTTGGTCATTACAATAGCATATTCAAAAAGAATACACAGCTCACCTTGAGCCTGGTGACTTGAGAGGAGAGAGTAGAGATGTCTCCCCCCACCAGGGTGTACTGGTTCAGGCAGTACTCGGTCTGGGTCATCAGTTGGTTCAGGTTGGCTAGGTCAGAGTGGTACCTCGCCCAATGGCCAAGGATATCTGGGGACCAAAAATCAAATCAACTATTAGTATTAGCCCTTTTCTGCTTACAAGTTCAGGCCTTTGCTCTAGAGTAACACAGTTACAAATGGCTCACCTTCCAACTCACTTTCCAGCTGCCTTCCCTGATCAGTAACACAGTTACAAAGGGCTCACCTTTCAACACACTCTCCAGCTGCCTTCCCTGATCAGTAACACAGTTACAAATGGCTCACCTTTCAACACACTTTCCAGCTGCCTTCCATGATCAGTAACACAGTTACAAATGGCTCACCTTTCAACACACTCTCCAGCTGCCTTCCCTGATCAGTAACACAGTTACAAATAGCTCACCTGTCAACACACTCTCCAGCTGCCTTCCCTGATCAGTAACACAGTTACAAATAGCTCACCTTTCAACACACTTTCCAGCCGCCTTCTCTGATCAGTAACACAGTTACAAATAGCTCACCTGTCAACACACTTTCCAGCAGCCTTCCCTGATCAGTAACACAGTTACAAATAGCTCACCTGTCAACACACTCTCCAGCTGCCTTCCCTGATCAGTAA